>CAWUFW010028046.1:0-23724 GCA_963921515.1 Calotriton arnoldi
ACGCAACACCCTACACCACTGTGAGAAGTTGGCCTGGTATATGCTGTCCACTAATTATAGTGGGCACCTTGCACCAGTCCAAACAACCCCTTATTGGAGATAGGTTAAAGACAACCTTATTGAAAGCTATCCTAGTGGTAGCTATGGAGAGCAGCCTTCAGGCTAAGTCTTGAAGGAATGTAAAGCAGATTGTTTTACCAGTCTATAATCTCTTGAGTGACCAAATGAAAGAGCACCACACCAGGTATATATTCAAAATATATGTATTTATTGCTAAACACACCCCTCTAGTCTCTTTATGAGGCTAGAGTTCGAAATACATAAGTTATAAGTTATTAAATCACAGTAATAGCACAAATACACGTTTGGGCCCTAGGGGCGTACCAAACCATATACCAATAAAGTGGTATGCGAACCACGACTGAACTAGACACTAGGCCTAGAGCCTCTAGAAGTGCTTGGACCACAAGGAACCACCCAAGGTAGTGACACAGGGGACCCACGGGAGACGCGTGCAGTGTAAATACACAACCGCGATACGCCGTTAACTTCTATGGAGAAAGTCGGGATCGGGAAAATAGAGAAAAGGGACACTTAAAAGATGACTAGGACAAAACCCTTTGAGATCTAGGACTTTGAAGAGTCTCTACCCACGGGAGCACCGGAGTACTCGTGTTACCTCACCCAGGGAAGCCGGGTGCATAGGTGCCTTTCGGGGTCGGGTTTCGTCGTCGATTCGAATGGCGATCTGCTGCAAAGTGCTGCTGGCGACCAAGAGAAAAGTGTCCGGGTGGATCCAAGAGTGGATCGGAGTTCTGAAGAACCTGAAAGCAGAGGGGACAGAGGCTGGGTCACTAGCCAGTGACCAGGAAGGCGATGGACAGATGCCCACCGATGTCGAGTGCTTCAGGTGCGTTGACAGTCGTCTTGACTCTTCAGCCACGAGGTCCAGGAGGCGTTGTCGGCGACCAGGAGCAGGATTCGGGCTGGGACACAATGTCTGTCGAGTGCTGAGGTATCGGCGACCGGATTGGACCCAACAAGCCTTGGCAACGGCAAGTCTCGGTGAAGATGTAGATCGTCGATGGTGCAGACCAGCAAAGTCTGTGGAACTCACCCAGTGAGGGTAAGTGAGGGCAGGCCAGGAGCAATCATGATGCCAAGTAAGAAAAGGATTGGCCTTCGTTAAGGGCTACTAGCCAACGGGCTAGCGACCGCAAAGGAGCCTCGTGACGCCGCACGTGGAGCTGGCTTACAGGACACTCGTGGAGTGGGGACCAGTGATCTTCGGTGCAAGTGGTGCGGGAGGCTAGGGCTACTCGAAGCCTAAAGCACGACTTCTTGGAATACCCAAAAGATGATGCACTTGCAAATGTGCTCGATGTCCAGGGGTCAAGGTCTCAAGTCACCCACGATAGCCACGGGCCTCAGCTTTGCTGGGGACTCAGGGTAGCCTCGGAGAAGTCTGAGAATCCACCTCTGGTGATGCGATGACTTCGGCGTCCGACGGGAGCTTCAGAAATGCGAACCAGACAGATGCTTCTTTGGTGCCTGCCAAGCAGGGGAGTCACTCCTTGACCCCAAGGGAGATTCTTCAGTCCTCTAATCTTGTCGTAGAGCGTCGAAGGTCCAGGATTCAGTTTCAGAGTTTCGTCCAGGTATAATCTAAAGTCCTAAGGACTGGGTTCCTACCTTTATTCTAAAAATAGGGGTTGGACTACTCTGTGGCCCCACCTATGGGTGGGTCAGGGCAGAGGGGTGGCTACACCCCTTTCCTTTGTCCAGTTGGCGCCAAAGCAGGGGCTGCAAGCCCCTGATCCGGTTTGAACTGGGGTATGCACAGGGACACCAAATGTGCCCCCAGTGCAGGACTTCAAAGCACCCGAAAGTGCTCCCGCCCAGCCCCAATACACATTATCCTGTCTGGGGAGGTGGTCACACCTCCCTGGGACAGGAAACCTATTGTCCAGGCCTCCCCTGCCGGAGTTTCGTCCAGCAGCAGGAGGCCAGACTCGTGTCTGTGGCAGCAGCATCCATTTTGTGAGGCCAGGGCTCTGGAAAGAAGTTAGCGGACTAGTCAGAGTTAACATGACTTTCCCTCTAGAAGGGTGGAATGCTACCCCCGCAGCCAGTATTGGCAGGGGGTAGTATTCCAAGATGTTTGACACCAAACACGACATGTTTAGGTGCAGCCATTCCAAAGTTAGCATTTTACCGCGAGGATATAATGCGCTTAAGAGTATATGGTCAGGCTGCACTACAAACAGCATCAGAGATGGTCTCCGAACGCTGCAGAGGGGCCCTGCTCATGCAGGGGCACCCTCTCACATAGGAACCACGCACTCTGCCTTTAGGATTGATAAGGCCTGCCTTAGGAGTGACTTATAGGTTTATATGTGTGTATGTATTTTGTGATATAGGTAACCTATATCACAGTAAGGGGTGCATGCACCACCTTACCCAGGCTGCAGTAGCAGACCTGTGGTATCAGTTTGGATGGCCTTCCAGGGGTGGCATATTACATGCTGCAGCCCCTGGCAGGCCTCTGAGGTACCTATGCCCTTGGTACATAGTATACCACATACTAGGGACTTATAAGGGCACTCCAGATCCCAATCAGTGATGTGCCTAAGGCACATGGAAACCATTTTAGAGAGGAAGCAGCTAGGCTGGGGTTCTGATTAGCAGGGCCCCAGCCAGACTAATGTCGAAAAACAGTGAAGCATCAGCAAAAAGTGGGGGAACCCATGTGAAGCAGATCCTACTCTCCTACACAACCCCCCAAACGTAGGGACATTAAACTAACCTTGCCCAGTTAAGTCTTCATGTTCTAAGTGGAAATACCTAGAGAGTCCATCTGCATTCGCATGGTTACTCCCAGGCCTATGTTCCACTGTAAAGTCCATCCCCTGTAGGGAAATGGACCACCTAAGCAGTTTGGGGTTTTCACCCTTCATTTGTTTTAGCCATAAGAGGGGCTTATGGTCTGTCTGAACCAGGAAGTGTGTACCAAACAAGTATGGCCTCAACTTCTTCAGAGCCCAGACCACAGCAAAGGCCTCCCTCTCTATGGCTGACCAACGTTTCTCTCTAGGGGTCAGCCTTCTGCTAATAAAAGCTACTGGCTGATCCTGACCTTCTTCATTCAATTGTGACAGTACAGCCCCTACCCCCAATTCAGATGCATCAGTTTGAACAATGAACTTCTTGGAGTAATCAGGACTCTGCAGAATTGGAGCAGTGCACATGGCCTGCTTGAGGTCATCAAATGCCTTTTGACAGCTAACTGTCCACTGAACCTTTTTGGGCATTTTCTTAGAAGTTAAGTCATTCAGGGGTGTCACTATTGATCCATACCCCTTGACAAATCTCCTATAGTACCCAGTCAGGCCTAAGAAGGCTCTCACCTGAGTTTGGGTAGTGGGAGCAGTCCAGTCCATGATGGTCTGGATCTTGCTCTGCAAAGGTTGAACCTGGCCTCCACCCACAAGGTGGCCCAGGTACACAACCTGACTCTGCCCTATCTGGCACTTAGTGGCCTTGATAGTCAGGCCTGCCTTTTGCAGGGCCTGTAAAACATTCCTGAGGTGGACCAGGTGATCCTCCCAGGTGGAGCTAAAGACAGCAATATCATCTAGATAAGCTGCACTATAGGCTTCCAGTCCTGTGAGAACTGTATTCACCAACCTCTGGAAAGTGGCAGGTGCATTCTTCAGACCAAAGGGCATTACCACAAATTGATAATGCCCACTAGGGGTTGAGAATGCTGTTTTGGGCTTTGCAGTATCAGCTAGTCTGATCTGCCAGTAGCCAGCTGTTAGGTCAAATGTGCTGAGATATTTGGCAGAGGCCAAAGTATCTATGAGCTCATCTGCCCTGGGTATAGGATGGGCATCAGTCCTAGTGACTGCATTGAGACCCCTGTAGTCTACACAAAACCTCATCTCTCTTTTTCCACCACTGGTGTGAGGTTTCGGTACTAGGACTACTGGACTAGCCCAAGGGCTATCTGAGGGTTCAATGACTCCCAATTCCAACATTTTCTGGACTTCAGTCCTGATACAGTCCCTGACATGGTCAGGTTGCCTATAAATCTTGTTTTTAATAGGCAGACTGTCCCCAGTGTCCACTTCATGAGTGCACCAGGTGGTCTGACTGGGTGTCAGTGAAAACATATGTCTAAACTGATTGAGGACTTGCCTGCAATCAGTTTGCTGCTGGGTAGTGAGGCTGCCTGCCAAGGCTGCACCATCAACTGACCCATCGTCAGGGTTCTGTGAGAGCAGGTCAGGGAGTGGGTCACTCTCTTCCTCCTGCCCTTCATCAGTAGCCATGAGCAAGCCCATGTCTGCCCTGTCCACATATGGTTTTAACCTGTTGACATGGAGAACCCTGTGGGGACTCCTGGGTGTTCCTAGGTCCACTAAATAAGTGACCTCACCCTTCTGCTCAAC
Organism: Calotriton arnoldi; assembly: GCA_963921515.1. Classification (NCBI taxonomy): domain Eukaryota; kingdom Metazoa; phylum Chordata; class Amphibia; order Caudata; family Salamandridae; genus Calotriton; species Calotriton arnoldi. The sequence goes on from CAWUFW010028046.1 coordinate 4,455, forward strand.
AATAGTGTGGGGTCCACTCCATTTATCTTGGAGAGCTGCTGGGGCCACTGGCTCCAACACCCACACCTTCTGTCCTGGCTGGTAAACAGTCAGAACATCCTTTTGGTCATGCCAGGCCTTCTGAAGTTCCTGGCTAGCCTCAAGGTTTTTGGTTGCCTTTTTCATGTACTCAGCCATCCTGGAGCGGAGACCAAGTACATAGTCCACTATATCTTGCTTTGGGGGCTTGAGAGGTAACTCCCATCCTTCCTTCACCAAGCACAGTGGACCCCTCACAGGGTGGCCAAACAGAAGTTCAAAAGGGCTGTAACCAACCCCCTTCTGAGGCACCTCCCTATATGCGAATAAAAGGCAGGGCAAGAGTATGTCCCATCTACGCCTAAGCTTTTCTGGGAGCCCTTTAATCATGCCCTTCAAGGTTTTGTTGAATCTCTCAACTAAACCATTGCATTGTGGGTGATAGGGTGTGGTGAACTTATAAGTCACTCCACACTCCTTCCACATTGCCTTTAAGTACCCAGACATGAAGTTAGCACCCCTGTCTGATACTACCTCCTTAGGAAAGCCCACTCTTGAGAAGATTCCCAGGAGGGCCCTTGCCACCACAGGTGCTGTAGTGGTCCTGAGGGGAATAGCTTCTGGGTACCTGGTGGCATGATCCACTACCACCAGGATAAACCTGTGCCCAGAGGCTGTTTGGGGGATCCATGGGACCAACAATGTCAATCCCTACCCTTTCAAAGGGCACCCCCACCACAGGTAGTGGTATCAGGGGGGCCTTTGTAGTGCCACCTGCTTTGCCACTGGCTTGGCAGGTTACACAGGAGCGACAAAACTCCTTACTGTCTTCAGACATGTGGGGCCAGTGAAAGTGAGGGACAATTCTGTCCCAAGTCTTGTTCTGGCCCAGGTGACCTGCTAAGGGAATATCATGGGCTAGGGTCAATAGGAAGCCCCTGAACTTCAAAGGTATTACCAACCTCCTGGTAGCACCAGGCTTGGGGTCTCTACTCTCTGAGTACAGGAGTCCATAATCCCAATACACTGTATGGGGACCACTAGCTTTCCCAGCAGCCTCAGCAGCAGCTTGCTGTCTGAGGGGTTCAAGGGAGGGGCAGCTCTGCTGCTCCTGGCTCATATCTGCCCTAGAAGGTCCCCCTGTCCCCAAGAACTCAACCTGGTCAGGTTCAAGTTCCTCTGGGACAGTTCATTCTTCAGGGCTGAGATCATCCCCCTCAAGGGACTGATCTTCCTCCTGAGCCAAGGGGAAGGCACTGCCTTAACCCTACTACTCCTCCTCTTGGAAGGCACTTGGTCCATTCTTCCAGAATCCAAGGCCTGTTCAGTGCTAGACATTTTGGCTTGTGACCTGGTCACAGCAAACACATCTGCAGGGATCCCCAGCATTTCTGCATGGGTCCTGAGCTCCACTTCTGCCCAAGCAGAAGTCTCTAAGTCATTGCCAAGCAAGCATTCGACTGGTAGGTTTGCACTTACCACAACCTTCTTAAGGCCAGTTACCCCTCCCCAGGAGAAGTTAACAACTGCCAGAGTATGGTCTGTTCTGACATTGCTAGCATTGGTCACTTGGTACATCTCACCAAGTATAACTTGCCCAGGATTCACAAGGTCTTGTGTCACCATTGTGACACTTGCCCCTGTGTCCCTAAATGCCAAAGCCTCACGTCCATTGATTAAAGGCTGTTGTCTGTACTTGCCCAGATTACTGGGACTCACAGTGGAGGTCACATCCATGCCTCCATCACAGACTAACACAGCCTGAGTCAGTTCTCTGACTAGGTCAGAGCCCAACTCAGTTCCCAGGGTGAACCCTACTAAACCCTTGGTTGGAGCACTCCCACCAACTGTACTAGGGGAACAGGTGCCTTAGGGGCATTGGTGGGTGCTGGACTGGAGTCTTTGGACTTGGTGCAATCACTGGTCCAGTGGGTCTTTTGCTTACAGACCTTGCACCATGGTTTTCTTTGGCCTTTCCCTTTGGTAGACTGTGAATCCCCACCAGAAGAAGATTTTTGGGGGCCTGATGAAGACTTTTGATCTTTACCCTTCTCCCCACCCTTGTCAGAGTTCTTAGCATCTTGCTTCTTGGTTTCTCCACCTTGGTTCTGTACCTTCTGCTTCACCCTGGTTCTGACCCATTTGTCTGCCTTCTTTCCCAATTCTTGGGGAGAGGTCAGATCAGAGTCTACCAGGTATTGATGCAACAGCTGATTTTGACAGTTATTAAGAATCTGCTCCCTCATTATCAGATTGTACAATCCTGAGAAGTCACACACCTTACTGCCCATCAACCAGCCTTCCAGAGCCTTGGCAGAACAATCCACATAGTCTACCCAGTCTTGAGTCTGTGCTTTTTGGGTGTCTCTGAACTTCAACCTGTACTGTTCAGTGGTTAGGCCAAACCCATCAATAAGAGCACTCTTCAAGACCTTGTAATTATCAGCATCCTCCTCTCTAACAGTGAGGAGCTTATCTCTACCTTTGTCAGCAAAGGAGAGCCACAAGATTGCTGCCCACTGCTCCTGAGGGACCTTCTGTACCTTACAGGCCCTCTCAAATGCAGTTATCCATTTGTGGATGTCATCCCCACTCTGGTAGGGAGGGACAATCTTGCTCAGGTTCCTATGGTCATAGGACCTTTCCCTGTCTCTAGGGACATGGCTGCCACCATGGGACTCTAGTCCCAACTTTCTTCTCTCTCTAAGGAGATCTAGGGATTCCCTATCTAAAGCCAATTGCTTTTTTCTGATTTCCAGCTGAGTTTCCTCATACTGGACCAGTCTGTCTCTTCTCTCATGAGAGGATTCCCTCCTGTGAGAGGAGATAGAGCTCCCTATGGAGGTGCCAGAGTGGTTAGACTCCTGAGAAGGAGATCTAGACTTTCTGGGCACACTCTTAATCCTTCCTGGGGGGACAAAGTGGGGATCATTCTGATCATCCTCATCATCTTCCACAGGAGGGATTGGGTTATCCAGGTCAGGGTCATTGTCACCCTCCTGGCCAGTCTCAGAGGGGGGCTGGGGGTATTGGTACCCCTGGCCTCCTCCTCTTCCTCTGCCCCACCCTCAGCTCCTACCCCTTCAGTCCCCAAGGGCTTACTAAGGTCATAAGCCACCAACAACTCCTTGAGGTGTTGGGTGGTGAGGCTTTGGCCTGTCCTTAGTTTTCTCAAGTTGCATAAAGCTCTCAATTCCAAGAATGGGAGTGTATCATACTTGGAGGGTGGAAGCTCAATGGCTTCCTGCAAGGATTCTTTAGATCCTACCCTTAAAGACATTACTAGTGTGGTGTGGTGTATGCACTACCTACTCTAGTGTGGCCTACTAAACTCTCTTGAGTTGTAGAAAGGGTTGTGCTATCCCTTAACACACAACTCTAAGTTCAGTAGAACTTACTGTATTCTAAGCTTAAATTATATGTACCTTAGGTACCTTTAGTGGTTTTCAGTTGATCAATTCAATTGAGATTATCTGGTAAAACAATAGCAAGCTGGAATCCCACACGCTGCACACCAATGTGAGAAGTTGGCCTGGCATATGCTGTCCACTAATTATAGTGGGCACCTTGCACCAGTCCAAACAACCCCTTATTGGAGATAGGTTAAAGACAACCTTATTGAAAGCTATCCTAGTGGTAGCTATGGAGAGCAGCCTTCAGGCTAAGTCTTGAAGGAATGTAAAGCAGCTTGTTTTACCAGTCTATAATCTCTTGAGTGACCAAATGAAAGAGCACCACACCAGGTATATATTCAAAATATATGTATTTATTGCTAAACACACCCCTCTAGTCTCTTTATGAGGCTAGAGTTCGAAATACATAAGTTAGAAGTTATTTAAACACAGTAATAGCACAAATACACGTTTGGGCCCTAGGGCGTACCAAACCATATACCAATAAAGTTGTATGCGAACCACGACTGAACTAGACACTAGGCCTAGAGCCTCTAGAAGTGCTTGGATCACAAGGAACCACCCAAGGTAGTGACACAGGGGACCCACGGGAGACGCGTGCAGTGTAAATACACAACCGCGATACGCCGTTGACTTCTATGGAGAAAGTCGGGATCGGGAAATTAGAGAAAAGGGACACTTAAAGGAGGACTTGGACAAAACCCTTTGAGATCTAGGACTTTGAAGAGTCTCTGCCCACGGGAGCACCGGAGTACTCGTGTTACCTCACCCAGGGAAGCCGGGTGCATAGGTGCCTTTCGGGGTCGGGTTTCGTCGTCGATTCGAATGGCGATCTGCTGCAAAGTGCTGCTGGCGGCCAAGAGAAAAGTGTCCGGGTGGATCCAAGAGTGGATCGGAGTTCTGAAGAACCTGAAAGCAGAGGGGACAGAGTCTGGGTCACTAGCCAGTGACCAGGAAGGCGATGGACAGATGCCCACCGATGTCGAGTGCTTCAGGTGCATTGACGGTCGTCTTGACTCTTCAGCCACGAGGTCCAGGAGGCGTTGTCGGTGACCAGGAGCAGGATTCGGGCTGGTACATGATGTTTGTCGAGTGCTGAGGTGTCGGCGACCGGATTGGACCCAACAAGCCTTGGCAACGGCAAGTCTCGGTGAAGATGTAGATCGTCGATGGTGCAGACCAGCAAGGTCTGTGGAACTCACCCAGCAAGGGTAAGTGAGGGCAGGCCTGGAGCAACCAGGATGCCAAGTTAGAAAAGGATTGGCCTTCGTTAAGGGCTACTAGCCAACGGGCTAGCGACCGCAAAGGAGCCTTGTGACGCCGCACGTGGATCTGGCTTACAGGACACTCGTGGAGTGGGGGCCAGTGATCTTCAGTGCAGTTGGTGCTGGAGGCTAGGGCTACTCGGAGCCCAAAGCACGACTTCTTGGGAGACCCAGAAGAGGATGCACTTGCAAATGTGCTCGGTGTCCAGGGGTCACGGTCTCAAGTCATCCACGATAGCCACGGGCCTCAGCTTTGCTGGGGACTCAGGGTAGCCTCGGGGAAGTCTGAGAATCCACCTCTGGTGATGCGATGACTTCGGCGTCCGACGGGAGCTTCAGAAATGCGAACCAGACAGATGCTTCTTTGGTGCCTGCCAAGCAGGGGAGTCACTCCTTGACCCCAAGGGAGATTCTTCTGTCCTCTAATCGTGAGTAGAGCGTCGAAGGTCCAGGATTCAGTTACAGAGTTTCGTCCAGGGATAATCTAAAGTCCTAAGGACTGGGTTCCTACCTTTATACTAAAGATAGGGGTTGGACTACTCTGTGGCCCCACCTATGGGTGGGTCAGGGCAGAGGGTGGCTACACCCCTTTCCCTTTGTCCAGTTCGTGCCAAAGCAGGGGCTGCAAGCCCCTGATCCGGTTTGAACTGGGGTATGCACTAGGGACACCAAATGTGCCCCCAGTGCAGGACTTCAAAGCACCCGAAAGTGCTCCCGCCCAGCCCCAATACACATTATCCTGTCTGGGGAGGTGGTCACACCTCCCTGGGACAGGAAACCTATTGTCCAGGCCTCCCCTGCCGGAGTTTCGTCCAGCAGCAGGAGGCCAGACTTCGTGTCTGTGGCAGCAGCATCCATTTTGTGATGCCAGGGCTCTGGAAAGAAGTTACCGGACTAGTCAGAGTTAACATGTCTTTCCCTCTAGAAGGGTGGAATGCTACCCCCGCCGCCAGGATTGGCGGGGGGTAGTATTCCAAGATGTTTGACACCAAACACGACATGTTTAGGTGCAGCCATTCCAAAGTTAGCATTTTACCGCGAGGATATAATGCGCTTAAGAGTATATGGTCAGGCTGCACTACAAACAGCATCAGAGATGGTCTCCGAACGCTGCAGAGGGGCCCTGCTCATGCAGGGGCACCCTCTCACATAGGAACCATGCACTCTGCCTTTAGGATTGATAAGGCCTGCCTTAGGAGTGACTTATAGGTTTATATGTGTGTATGTATGTAGTGATATAGGTAACCTATATCACAGTAAGGGGTGCATGCACCACCTTACCCAGGCTGCAGTAGCAGACCTGTGGTGTCAGTTTGGATGGCCTTCCAGGGGTGGCATAATACATGCTGCAGCCCCTGGCAGGCCTCTGAGGTACCTATGCCCTTGGTACATAGTATACCATATACTAGGGACTTATAAGGGCACTCCAGATCCCAATCAGTGATGTGCCTAAGGCACATGGAAACCATTTTAGAGAGGAAGCAGCTAGGCTGGGGTTCTGATTAGCAGGGCCCTAGCCAGACTAATGTCGAAAAACAGTGAAGCATCAGCAAAAAGTGGGGGTACCCATGTGAAGCAGATCCTACTCTCCTACACACACCGCCACTCATCCATAGAGTTACTCACACACATAGTCACACATGCAAACAAAGTATCAAACATCCATTTACTTGCAAATATAGTTATACACACACTACCACACTTACTTCTACAGAAACTTACACATACTTACTCTCTTAAACAATCACTTATAGAAACACCTACTTATTTGTACAGGAACTCTTCCAATCTCTCACTCTCACATATACTCACTTATATACACCAATACTCACATACATTAGTTTAAAACATATGTAGTTACTCATAAAGACACTATTGAGACAGTCATTCACTCACTAACACACCCATACACATACAATGACCTAGAATCCGTGGAGTTTGCACACTATAACTACCTGTCAGATCAAGAGGTCACTAAAACAACATGGGCCACGCAGGAAACAGCCGAAAGAATCATGGAGATGGAACCGTGCTTCCAAGCATGGGGGATACGCCTAAAAAGACAGGAAAAAATAGGGTATCCTGATCCTCTATGTCAGGCCCAAAGAGAGAGAGATGAGTGCAGTTTCCCAAACAAACAAAAAACTGTGAAAACGGAAGGCGTCCTGAAGGGGGCCCGAAGTTTATCAATCTCACAGATGGACACCAACTCATTGAGCCCAAGGCAAGCTCAAGGATCACTTGGACAAAATGACTGGAATTGGATAGCAAGGACCATTAACACAAGGGCCTTGAAGACGTGACAAAATACGGAACGAAAAACTGTAACAAAACATCAATTAAGAATATGTTCTTGGAACATAAACGGTCTAGGGAACAAAGCAAATGATACTCAGCTTTTACTTTACTTCCAAAATTTGACATAATTGCCCTTCAAGAGACCTGGTTAGATCAACCGCATCAAATACAGGGCTATAAAGCATATCATCTACCAGCTAAAAGAACGCCAAATACGGCCACTTGAAAGGAGGCCAAATAATATACACTTCAATAAAGAGTATTAATGAAATAAAGAACAAAGACGCTAGACAGTCGGGTATCAATAGCATAAAAACAATAGAGCTGGATCTAGGGGGAAAAGAAAAAAACCAAAAGCTAATACTGCTCAATGTATACCTACACCCTCGTGAGAAAAAAGCTGGGATGAAACTATTGTTTGCCGAAGTGACAAAAACACTGTCAGAGGAGCTAACATCTAACCTCATAGTAACAGGGGACTTCAACATGTATCTTGGAGGGCCCCAGACAAGGGATCCACTTCTGGAAGAGCAGTTTTCTGCATGGGGTATACCACAAGAGGAGGCAAGTAAATGTGGCAAACAAAACAGGCTGGCAAGAGACAGTTTAAAGGATTTAGAACATCTTAATCTTGTAGCTCTAAACGGCCGTTTTATAAACGACAGCCCCTCGGCAGCTACCTTTCATAATTTGACCGTAAGCTCAACTATAGATTTCACATTTTCATCTCTACAATTTTTCGGCAAAGTGTTGGATTTCCGAATAGGAAAAATGTCAGCCAGCGACCACTTACCGCAAGAGATCACCCTTAACATCTATGGGGTAGCAGCAACCTTGCCAGTAGCAAACGTGGGATCCTCACTTTCAGTTATTCAAAAAAGAATAAAATGTAATACGCATAACTTGGAAGGCTTCGAGAAAGAAGCAAAAAACAGTGGGAAAAAGCTCCGCGACTCAGATAGACAACTTAAGTCGATGGGAGCTATTCACCAGCAGCCTTGGGACAGCACAAACAAGGAATAATAAGGCCCACATATCAATGGCAGACCAAAATCAAAAAAGTCCCATAAAGAGTTCTCACATTATGGAAGGTCACGACAAGCTAATTAAACAAAACATCAACTTAAAGTCCCTTAAGAGAAATATTAACAAATTACTGCGGCTATTACACCGAGATGGTCCGGATAAAGCTGCACAAATGGAACTGCAAAAATTAAAAACCATCAAAAAGAAACTAATTTGGCATTTAAAAAGGGAAGCAGAGGAAGAGCTATGGGCTAAGTTGCTCCACGACGCAAAAAGGAAATAACACCAGCGGAAGATTCTGGAAAATGGTGAACAACCTCCAGAACCCAAGAAGACCTAGCATTAATTCACACCTTACTGAAGAAGCTTGGTCCGATTACCTTTCGCTTCACTTTAACATAGCACCAAAGAACTCCATAACGAGGTCAGTAGAACCCGACAGTAAAATTCAAGACTGTGCACTACTAACGGATACAACTACATTGTCTTTCACGGAAAAACAAATCATAAGTAGGATAGGGAAAGGAAAGACAGAGGGCGCCGGGCCCCAACGGAATTCCCCATTTTGTACAAACGAAACCCGGAATACTGGGCCGCGGTGTTATTACCACTGTACAAACAGATTTTTGAAACCGAAACAATCCCTGACTTATGGAAAGGCTCAATAATAGCTCCAATTCATAAGAAAGGCAACATAAACAATCCAAAAAACTAAAGACTTGTTTCCTTAATCGACAATGAGGCCAAATATTATGCCGGCCTCTTACTAGAGGAGCTTACGGAATGGGCGAATGAAAATGCAGTGATTCCCATTTCGCAGACGGGTTTTCGGAAAAAAATGGGAACAACAACAAACATTCTGGCTTTAACACTCCTAATAGATGCTGTGAAACTTGCCAACCTGCCTCTTTTTGTATGTTTCATCGATTTTACTTCATCTTTCGATAACATCAACAGAAATCTATTATGGGAGAAGCTGGCCAACAGAAAATATCATCAACCCTATTATCGCAATTGATGTTATTACATACGGACACGTGGGTACAAATTAAGTTGGGGTCAGGCGACTGCCTGTCAAGGAAAATACAGATGACCAAGGGTCTCAAACAAGGGTGTGTGCTATCTCCGACCCTTTTCAACATCTTTATGTCGGATCTCTCATTGAAATTAGACGAAAGTAACCCTCATGCTCCAAACCTAGGTGGTCTAAATCTTTCGAACTTGATGTATGCAGACGATATTGTGCTTATTAGCCGTACGCCGATAGGGCTACAACGCTTAATCGACACAAAATATAATTACTCGGCAATGAACGGCCTCAGCATAAACCTCTCAAAAACAAAAGCCATGAGAATAAACGCGAAGACGTCTACACCCAAGTCTTGTTGGCAAATGGGAGGAATATCACTGGAAACTGTGGACGAATATAAATATCTGGGCGTAATTGTCGATAGAAAAGGGTAATTTCAACCACAGAAAGAAGCAATAACAAGGAGAGGAATCTCAATATCGGTCGCACTGAGGAATCTTAAAACGAAAGCAGCTGGTCATAGCTTTACCCCACTACTACAAGTGATCCAAGCAAAATTAATACCGGCCATCACCTACGGAAGCGAATGCCTCCGAGGGAGGGATGCGCAGATATTGGACAACACAACAGCCAGGGCAATGCAAATGATATTCAACTTGCCTAGGTATACCTGCATGAGCACAAATAAGGCTTGAATTTGGCCTGAGGAATCAAAGAATAGAAAGAATGGGCGCCTATGCCAAAAGTTGGCATAAAATACAGGGAGCCGAAGTCTCAAGCTTGGATTACCACCTCTGGAAGGAGTTAGAAAGAAAAATAAGAGTGCAGCTGCAAACTATTTAAAGCTCTCAATAGACTCCTTGGAATTACAAGATGCCTGGAAGAGCATAGGATCTCATAATACGTTTAAACAACTAGTAAACAAATCTGTAAGGATTATTTCGCTAGTAGAGGATAAAGCAACACTAGCTAACAGGGCTCACGGTTGGACCGTCATTCAAAACTATACCAGCAGCGCCTGTCAAAGTTACCTAGGAGTCGGTTACACACGAACCACAAAGGAGAAGTTTATACGATTACGGCTGGGTATTCTCCCATCACAATATCATCTCCCCCGTGGAAACGTGCCGCAAACGATAACAAATTGCCGTCTATGTGGGGATCCAAAAGAGGATATCCTTCACCTAATATGCATTTGCAAAGCCCTGGAAAAGGAGCGCAGATATCATTTGAAACCAACCCGAAAGAAACTGGGAATAAGAACATGCCGGCAGGCGGTTAAAGCATGCTTTGACGGCAAAAACATCCAATTAGCAAGTCATCTTGTTAAATTTCTGGAAAAAGCGGAAAAAAAGCAGAATGCCAAAAGGGAGACATTGGACGAAACAAATTCACACGGCATTTAAGCCCAACTGCCCCACTCGGCAATGACTAGGAACAACCACTTCAACGTTAAAACCCTGCATTAAAATTTTTTTTTTTTTAAATTAAAAATTAAAAATTCCGGACTCTCCTAACTGTTACGCTGGCACGTAGGGGGCTCAAGAAAAAGGTATTCGCCATTAAACAATATAAGCAGCGCGCCTAGATAGTCTGGCTGCGCCCATCTCAATTACAAAAGAAAATGCCTCCTTCTTTTAAACAAGCATATACACTTCTGTTATAAAGGATTGGTCACAACGATATAAAACCGCAGAAGCTGCTCGAAACCAACGATCTATCTTTTGACTGTTACGTCCACCTGATGGTGTTGCCTAAAATTGTTCTAAGAACCTGTAGTCGCATGGATTTGAATTTAGACACTTTGGGCCACATAACGACTCATTTTTATCTTAATTTATGGAACGTGTTAAATGAAGTCTATCTCTCAGAAAGCACATATTAGCCTTATGAAAAGTTTTTAACGTTTTAAAGATTTTTTTTAATTCATTTATAAAAATGGGTGTACTAGATAAAATTGTATTTTAAGTTTGTTTATATGTATAAGCGCATGTAGCTGATTGCAATGGTTTTAATTAACTGAGCAATAAAGAATTACTTACTTACTTACATACACATACTCATCCACCTATACAGTCCTGCACACATGCTGTCTTCAACACATACAAACAGTGAGTCACTCATTCATGCATCTGTGCACTAAGTAATACCCCCACCGAACCATACAGACACTCAGACACTCATACTGATACTCAAAAACCAACTAATATATAGACACTCATGTAGCTACTCACCAACCCATGCAGCCACTTATACACAAAGTGAGAGACTGATACAGATATTTTCATATTTAAACATTACTCACTAACCCATGTATTCACTAAGATACACTTAGTCAGTTATACAATCAATTTTACAAAAAAAATCATCCATTTAGACACTTATATACCCATTTATTCTTCCATCGACCTTGAGATATACATATATAAAACATATTTAATTTTCTGAAAAACACACATTCACTCGATGATGTCATCAGTGATGTCATTTGAGATGTCATCAGTGATGTCATGAGTGATGTCACTGACCATGTCATGAGTGATGTAATATGTGACGTCATCAGCAGTGCATTGCGGGCTCACGAGTTATAGTTAGCTGAACTAACTATAACGGGGGAATTTCTATGGTTTTGTACGAGTGAAATGTCCAACTAACTATAACGCCCCTGAAACCTATGGTTTTTTCAGTGAATTTCTAAGGTTTTTAAATGCTAATTTCTAACTATAACGTGCCTGAAACCTATGGTTTTTTCAGTGAATTTCTAAGGTTTTTAAATGCTAATTTCTAACTATAACGTGCCTGAAACCTATGGTTTTTTCAGTGAATATATATATATTTATTATACTATGTATACATGTGAAAATGTCTCGGTCCCCTGTTTGCCTCGGTGGCACGGAAAAATGGGTGGAACTGACGTCAGCACGCCGACGAGGTCCTCTTATGGCTCCGATGACGTCATACGGTGTCACGAGCGGAGCCGTGCTCGTTGACGTGGGAGAGCTAGGAAAGAATTTCCGTGGAATGCTGGTGCAGGGGATATTCACCTAAGTGTTCAGGCTAGTCCTTTGGGAGCAACTGTTTATGTTGCCACTCCAGAAACCGAAACCAGTGATCCGAGGGCAGAGGCCCTGCAGATGGCACACGAGGTGGGGTGCCCAGTCGTGTGCACTGGCGGGGCAGCGAAGTGACAAGCACCACAACCCACAAAAATGGTAACGAGGGCACTGAATTACACAGGATCTTCTCTTTGTATCTGGCAGGAACAACGAAGTTAAAATGCCCTAGTACCAAAATGTAGAATTAGTGCTACAACGGTCTTCAAGAGGACCTGCGATGCCGCTTCTGCCTCCCGTATCCTGGAGGCGGCACATGGGTCACGCGGTACGGTCATACTGCGGTGGGACGCACACTCGTTGACCTCTCATGGCACTGCTCCACACTTCAGGGAGGACGCTTTCCATTAGCTATGTTTTCTGATGACATGTCGCGCCGGCCCCGTCCAACAACAGAACTCCTTTAGATCCAAACAGACTCTTCCACTCTCTCACCGGAAGTGAAACCAGGCCACGCGGACACTTTCACAATACAACAGTCGGGAATGCACTTTTCGGTAAAAACCACATTCCTTCCTCCTAATTAATCAAATAAACGCCTCACTGAAGAACAGGGGCCAGCTTCGATCGGTAAACAGCCGTTACAACAACTTTTTTACTTTGCGATACCATTACAACGCATGCATTACCACGCATGCGTTGTACATCACGAAGTCATTACTACGCATTTTTAGACGCATGGTCATTTACCACGCATGACTTTACAACAAATTTTGTTGTAAAGGTATGTATGGTAAATGACCATGCGTTCTAAAAAACATGTAGACGATCCATGTTGTTGTAAGGAAACAGAGGCTGTTCCGTTTCCTCACAAAGACATGCACCGCCCCTCAGAGATGACGTGAAGCAGGAACCACGAGGAGAGAGGAACCATGAGGAGTGAGAGGTAAGGGGAATTGGGCATGGGGTGGGGGTTTCTTTTCTAGGTTTAGGGTAGTACAGTGGTGTTTGGGTGGTGTAGGGGTCGTGCTGGGGGTAGTGTTTTAGGGTTTAGGGTAGTGCAGTGGTGTTTGGGTAGTGTAGGGGTCGTGCTGGGGGTAGTGTTTTAGGGTTTAGGTAGTGCAGTAGTGTAGGGGGTCGTGCTGGGGGTAGTGTTTTAGGTTTATGGTAGTGCAGTGGTGTATGGGTAGTGTAGGGGGTCATGCTGGGGTAGTGTTTTAGGGTTTAGGGTAGTGCAGTGGTGTTTGAGTAGTGTAGGGTCAGTGCTGGTGGTAGTGTTTTAGGGTTTAGGGTACTGCAGTGGTGTTTGTGTAGTGTAGGGGATCATGCTGGGGGTAGATTTAGGGTTTAGGGTAGTGCAGTGGTGTTTGGGTAGTGTAGGGAGTCGTGCTGGGGGTAGTGTTTTAGGGTTTAGGGTAGTGCAGTGGTGTTTGTGTAGTGTAGGGGGTTGTGCTGGGGGTAGTGTTTTAGGGTTTATGTTAGTGCAGTGGTGTTTGGGTAGTGTAGGGGGTAGTGCTGGGGTAGTGTTTTAGGTTTAGGGCAGTGCAGTGGTGTTTGTGTAGTGAAGGGGTCATGCTGTGGGTAGTGTTTTAGGTTTAGGGTAGTGCAGTCGTGTTTGTGTAGTGTAGGGGGTCGTGTTTTAGGGCATAGGGTAGTGCAGTGGTGTTTGGGTAGTGTAGGGGGTCATGCTGGGGTTAGTGTTTTAGGTTTAGGGTAGTGCAGTGGTGTTTGGGTAGTGTAGGGGGTCGTGCTGGGGGTAGTGTTTTAGGGTTTAGGGTAGTGCAGTGGTGTTTGTGTAGTGTGGGAGGTCATACTGGGGGTGTATTTAGGGTTTAGTGTAGTGCAGTGGTGTTTGGGTAGTGTAGGGAGTCGTGCTGGGGGTAGTGTTTTAGGGTTTAGGGTAGTGCAATGATGTTTGGGTAGTGTAGGGAGTCGTGCTGGTGGTAGTGTTTTAGGGTTTAGGGTAGTGCAGTTATGTTTGGGTAGTGTAGGGTGTCGTGCTGGGGGTAGTGTTTTAGGGTTTAGGGTAGTGCAGTGGTGTTTGGGTAGTGGAGGGGTAGTGTTTTAGGGTTTAGGGTAGTGCGCCCAACCAGCCACAATATCCGTGGACAAAGGGGATCCTGACTCTTTGGAACGCTCCGTCAATTGAATAATTTGGGTCAAGGGCCCTACCACGTCCAAGACCTATCAATTTCTTTCTTGGGATCCCTCATATACTTGGAGAAAAAGGTACATAGTTTCTCATCAATTTCAGGCGTGTGTGCCACCTTCCCCTTCAGTGAGGGCCTGGGGCATTCTCCCCTCATCCTATTCCTGACCTCCCTTTCAAGGGGTTGATGGATTTTCCCCACCACATACTCTGCCACTTTGGCGTCAGGTGTCCACTCTGCCGACCTAGGATGGTAAATTTGGGTAGGCTCGAACATGTCCGAGTGGACCCCGTCCCCAACCGGGGACTGAGAGGAGTGGGACTCTGGACGCCAGGGACGCCCGAGTTCTTATCCTCATCGGAGGAGAAATCGTCCTCCGATACACCCTCTCCCTCTAAGGGAAATCCGCCGTCGGGGTCTACAATAGTGGTGACAGTGTCGCAATTTTCTCCGGGCCCCTCCTCCTCCCAGCAGGGTGCATGTTTTAGCGTTCGCGCACTCTTGAGGAAGGTCTCCGTAAGTTTATCAAATCCTTCCAAGTGCCCCGTGTTATGCTTAACGGCCCTTTTATTCCCCATCTGGGAGCTACTTGGACCCGCCACCACCAGATCTGGGTCACTGAACACCCCAGGGCTGCTTTTCACCAGCTTATCAACCTGATCCCTAAGAGGAGCCAGCGCCTAGAAATAGCCAGAGAGAGGGCTTGGTCCACTGCTGGAGGGGAGAAGTTGGGGGCCATTCCTCCTCCACTTCCTGGTAAGAGGAGTAAAAATGGTCTTCTGAAGAAGACATGATAGCAGAGGGTGTGAGCACAGAACAAATGCCCTTAAAATCCTTAAGACAGCTCCCTCGCCGGTGCTCCAACAGCTGGGCTTTCCCGAAGCTGTTATAAGAATAGACTGAGGTGCAATACCAATTACCACCACCAGGTGGCGCTGGTCACTAACATGGCCGTGCGGGGAAATCACCGCGTAGCGGTGTCAAAATTAGGCGAAGGTTGGTCGGGAATCAAGCGGACACTAAAGGAGTGACCGGATTCCCAAACGCGCGTAAAGACCAGCGGGAGCGCTCGACGGAGCTGCATCGCTCGTACCAGACGCCTGACAGGATCTCACCGCGCACAGAGCACACAGCGGGAGAAACTGCGAGGGGGAGAACGCGCTCGGGCAAGAGCCTGCTGCGCAGGGAATATGAAACAATACCAAGGTAATAATGCTAATAACGTGCACAAGAAACCGCTATACAAACAGCAACAACGTCAGATTAAGCCAAGAATGTAAGGAATGCACTTAACTGACGAGCAGTGAAGAAAGAGGAAGCGGAAGGGATGTCATGATATTATAAACGATGGACTGTGATATGATTGGACTATAGTTGCCTTGGAGACTACCCCCTAATGGTTCATGGGTTGTGTAGTCTTTTGGTTAATGATTGTTGTGTTACGTTTTCTTTGAACTGCTATGCAAATAAAGTGAGGAAAGATATGCATAATCCTCGCCTCCGTCCTGCCATAGAATTCATTAAACTTTATTTGATCTGATTTAGAAACATAGATCATAAAAGTGTACATAAAAACAGTAAATCCTCTTTCCTAATACAATACAGTGAGAATTAATTAAAACCAGTAGGTAAAAACGGGTGTTACAAAGCCCGGTTCAGAGCAACTTCAGGTTAACAGAATCGTAAAGTTCAATGTTTCGCAAGATCAATCTCATGTACTTCGTGCAAAATACGCAATAAGGGGTCCAAGTAAGATGTAACGCTCCAATACCTGACCAGTTTGCACTATATAAAACTGCAGAAAAAATAAAAATAAAAGTGTTTTGCACACTTCTGCCAGTGGGCTATATGTGGGCTACATCTGGGTGATATTTGTGCTACATTTGGGCTCTTTTTTCTCTGGTGGCCATCTTGGGAGACTTATTTGTTATGAAGTTTCCTAATTTCGTCATTTACTGCAGTCTCCTCAGTAGGAAATGCTTTCAGTTTTTACTTTGATTCCATCAAGAAGGCATTCAGATGTGTCACACATTTGCCATAAATTCAGAATGTTAGCACTCTAGTTGTTCATTAGATCACTGTAGTAAAGCTACTGCTCACCAGGGAGTTAACTGGAAGTCTACTGCTGGAATTGAAAGTGATTGTTTCAGTCTGCATGTCAGAATTTTCTAATGAAATAGAAGAGGATTTGAGATCTCACTTAAAACATGCCCTAAACTTTCTTTCTGCAGCACTAACCATAATTTATATGGCAAAATGAACCCCCTCATTTTGTTCCTTTTTAAATTAAATGTTTTAAGTGTTACCAGTTTATTCCAATAAAGATGGCTTCAGGTGTGCCATAATTTTGTCATAAGTAAGACTGTTAGCGCTCTAGTTGTTCTTTAGAACACTCTGGGAAGCTGCAGTAGAACACAAAGGCATCAACTGACAGGCTGCTCCTGTTGAAATATAACAGGAAGATATTTGAGATCACACTTGAAACATGTCCTAATTTTTCTTTCCAGAGCACTAACCATAATTTCTATGACAAGATGAACCCCATCATTTTGTTCCTTTTTAAATTAAATGTTTTAAGTGTTACCAGTTTATTCCAATCAAGATGGCTTCAGGTGTGCCATACTTTTGTCATAAGTAAGGCTGTTAGCACTCTAGTTGTTCTTTAGAACACTCTGGGAAGCTGCAGTAGAACACAAAGGAATCAACTGACAGTCTCTGCCCTTGTTGGATGTACATGTTTTACTGAGAATGTCAGACTTCATTCTCACATGACTGAGAAAGATAATGTGAATTTACAGAAAATATGCTCTCATTTTAGCTTCTGGGGCACCTTCCAAAACTGTATGGGACAAGCATGTGAAAATAGATTTCTCTCAAACATGATTCATGATATCCCAGCAGAAGGTTTTTCACAGGGTAAAATCACCTTAGAACACACCACAATTCCTGAAATTAGTATGGTACCATCAACAAATGAATTCTAATGTAACTAAAGTCTGTTATCACCCTTTATAGTTCTCCTTTTGGTAACCCTCAAAATCTTCGATTCACTACAATGCATTTCAATGGGGTACTATCATTTATATTGGTCCCAAGATGGCTGCCAGCAATTCCAGGATGAAGTGCTGACAGCCAATCAGATCTCACGATGACATGTGTGGTTAGGCTCCACCCAGATAAATATGTGTTTTCTTTTTCAAATTTCTCAGGAACTACTGAACGAATTTACACCATTTAACCAAAAAGCACGACTCTGAACCAAGGGCTACTCTTTGCCAAATTTGGTGTAATTCCGTTCAGCAGTTCGGGCTGTAGCTGCGATGAAAGGTTCCTATGGAAAATTGCATGGGGAAAACATGTTTTGGGACCCCCTTTTTTCGGCCCCACTTGACGAATCACCCCAAGACTTTCAGGATAGGAGCGGACCGGAGCGCCCCACGAGTTTTGAAAATTTTGCGAAGATTCGTCAACCGGCGCCAAAGTTATTTTAAATAGAATGTTGCGGATTTCCTATGGAAAATAGGTCCTAACTATAACTATCTACTGGCGACCGCAAGTAGATAATATATATATATGTAAACCAAAGTCCTGGAGCGCCTGCGATCAAGGTCCAGGAAGGACCTAAACGCGCCATGGCCGACTAAAGAATAAACTACTGATTGAGCACTGAAACGGTGTCCATGCCTGCTTTTTGTACCTGGAAGGATGAACGGTGTACAGCAGTGTTTGAAAAATATATATATATATATATATATATATATATATATATATATATATATATATATATATATATATTATCTACTGGCGGTCGCCAGTAGATAGTTATAGTTAGGACCTATTTTCCATAGGAAATCCGCGACATTCTATTTGAAATAACTCTTGTGTCGGTTGACGAATCTTCGCGAAATTTTCAAACTTTATGGCCCGCTCCGGTCCGCTCCCTACCCTGAAAGTCTCAGGGTGATTCGTCAGCGGGGGCCGAGAAAAAGGGGGTCCCAAAACGTGTTTTCCCCATTCATTTTCCCATAGGAAACTTTAGACACGGCTACAGCCTGAACTGCTGAACGGAATTACACCAAATTTGGCAAAGAGGTAGTTCTTGGTTCAGAAAGAACCCTTTTTGTTAAATGGTGTAAATCCGTTCAGTAGTTACGGAGAAATTAAAAAAATAAGAGTCAAAAAATCAATTTCCCATAGGAAACTTTATGCAAGGCTACAGCCCGAACTGCTGAACGGAATTACACCAAATTTGGCAAAGAGGTAGTTCTTGGTTCAAAAAGAACCCTTTTTGTTAAATGGTGTAAATCAGGGGTGGGCGGAATTTGCGTAGTCGCGTTATGCAAATCCTCGCGAAATTGCTAACAAATTCCGCGAGCTCGCGGAACTTCCGCGAAATCGCGGAATTGCTTGTGCCGTCCGTTCGCGATGTGTTTTTGCGTGCTCGCGGGGAAATATATCGCTAACTTGCCCATGCGGTCGCTAATGGGCGCGGCCATCTTGTTTTCACTTGTCCCGCCCGCTCGCGATGGTATTTCCTGTTCCGGGTCGCGTATTGCATGCCCCCGCCCGTTCGCGATAAGGGTTTCCTGTTCGGGAACGCGTATTACGTGTTCGCGACGCTTTTTACGTGCTCGGGGGGGAAATATCGCGCAAACTTGCCCATGCGGTCGCAATGGGCGTGGCCATCTTGTTTTTCACTCTATTTCTATGGTTCTGGGCCTGCTTTTCAATCCTCCCTCTATCTTTTCAATCCTTTGTTTCTGTAAACTTATTTTGGGTCTTTTTGTTTATTATCTATCTCTCTATTTTCCTGATTCTATATTTTGAGTTTTTCTCTACTTTTTGTGTGTTTTTAACTACTTTTTCACACTTTTTATATTACCTGCTTTTTCATTTCTTTTACTTACTTTATTTAATTCCTACCTTTTCTTTTCCGTCCCCGCCTACCCAGAACCATGGCAAGGGCCACAGCCACAGGGCTCGAAGTGAACCAGGCCATGAGAAGCAATACGTAACT
>CAWUFW010028047.1:0-23723 GCA_963921515.1 Calotriton arnoldi
CATTTTATAGGCTACAGGGAAAGTGATACAGACTGCACAGGAAGCACTGGGGTCAGAGACATAGAACTCTGCAAACACTGGCCCCTGGCACCCCAGATACCTCACAGGCTGCAGGATCATTTTACAAACACTGCACCAACTACAGTAAGTACAGGATAGTGGTGTCTCACCTGCTGACCATTGCCCAGGGATTACAGATGCCAGCTTGTGATGTAACCACCTGAGCTATCTCACATCACAGGGCACAAGGAACACACATTAACACAGCGCTTCAAGCTTGCACTGCAGACGGCATGAAGCACTACCATGAAGAAAATAAAAATGGTATTCGTCTCTGGGTCATTGCTGCACTTAGATTGTCATAGCCTCCTGCCACATTCACAAAGGCTTGTACTAAATCACACTGTAGTGACGGATGGGTAACAACCACTCCAGGCAAAGGTTAATTTCTAATAAAGTAAGTACTGTTGCCCTCACCGACTGAGCAGTACACAGCCTTACCGGACAAGCAAGTATAATAGACTCTGTATAATGTCTACAAGTTGGGAATTTTTTTTTTTTTTTTTTGATCTTGGTAGTTGAGATAATGTAGCCCTTGTAGGACAGGTCCAGGAATTATCGGCAGGCCCACCCTTCTGGCCCCTTCCTATATGGGAATATCATGTATAACAAACAGGCAGCGGCCCTGTCTCATAAGTGTTTAGCCAGGGATAGGTTTAGCCGCTACAGACGAACCCTCCTTCTTTTGGATAGTTCCTGCGTTGCTGTGCACAATAGTCTCCCCCAGACGTTAGTTGTGTGCTATTGTTTTACAAGTTTGGGCGATTGCTTGTTGCAGAATTGCTCTCATGGTATTTTTTATTGTGAGTTATTTTAATGTTTACTATGCCATCGTTTTTCAACAAAGGTATGATTGTCGTAAATATGGCTTGCGCAGGGAAACACACTCTAGAATGGCCCTCTCACGCCCACTGTCAGCCCCTCCCATCCCTTGGCCAGATGGGACCACTTGCACCCCCAGCACTCATCGGTTATGGCGCCTACTAAGATAGGAACCTGGAACGTACGAGGTATTCATAGCCCGGCACGCCGTTATCTAATATATTCATATTTAAAACGCCATCACATACAAATAGCACTCCTCCAGGAGACACATTTACCTCGGGCAGAAGTCACACGCCTACACAGACGTTGGAGGGGACAGCTATATGCGACAGGTTACTCTGCGTATGCACACGGGGTTCTGGTGTGGGTAAGGCCGGGAACTCCATTTCGGGTGGTGGACACCATGGTGGATGGGGAGGGCAGGTATGTTATAGTCAGGGGTGTACTGGATGGTAGGCCGATTGTATTAGCATCACTTTATGCACCCAACACTGAGCAGGCAGCCTTTTTGGATCAGGTATCACAAACGCTCGCCACATGGCACGACACACCCATGGTCTTGGACAGCGATTATAACTGTGTATTGGATGTCTCCCTAGACCGTTCTTTTCCTCCCTTGCCTGGCACAGCTACACACACAGCTGCGAAAGCACTGACACACTGGGCTGCGCAGTGGCATTTCTCTGATGCGTGGCGCCACAGAAACCCGCAGGATAGAGTATATTCCTACTATTCGGGGGCCCATGGACTCCATGTGCGCCTAGATCGCTTCATGGTATCGAACGATCTTCTACCCTGTATCCCGAGTCCTTCTATATGGGGCGCACGCATTATGACCATAATCCGCATGTGATGGAGCTACAGTGGGAGATCGGGCCGCCGCCGATCCCAGTGTGGCGCCTCCAGCCGGATGTTCTCCTTGACGCACCTTTCCGAGACTTATTAGCAACCACCGTAGCACAAGATTTCGAGGAGAATGCGGGTACAGCCACGTCGCCATTGGTGGAATGGGACGCCCTTAAGGTGGTCGTTAGGGGGCATTGTTTGGGGACACAGGCGGGTATGCGGACACAACTGGAAAAGGAACTCACTATTCTAGAAGGGCGGTTGGCCGCTAGTGAGCAGGCAGCTACTGATGGGGTCCAAGGACTGCTGGATCAGCACAGGGAGGAACATGCACGGCTGCTGGAGCGGTTGAGGTGTCTTAACTACGCCGCTCACTCGGCACGGACACACCACATGGGCGACAAAGCAGGCAAATTGCTTACATGGCTCATCCGCCAAGATGAGTCATCAACACCAATAACATCAGTGCGGACGGCAAACGGAAGAATTGCATATACGCAGCGAAATATCCATGGTGCATTTGTAACACATTATCAAGATTTGTATAAATCGTGCGCGCGAGTTACGCCCCTAGAGCTACAGCTTTACCTGGAGGGATTAGATTTCTCGCAGCCTACACGCACCCAAAGGGAAGAGCTAAACGCCCCTCTTCTATCTGAGGAAGTTCGGGACTGTATATTCTCGCTGTCCAATGGGAAGTCGCCAGGACCAGATGGACTGCCGACTGAATTTTACAAAGCATACATTCACATTCAATTGGTATTGATAATTACTTCATTGTTAATTAATTATTAATTGGTAATTACATTTTAATAATTGGTAATTATTTTTTTTAATTCATTAATTGGTAATTAGTGTTATTAATAATATTTATTAGTATTGATAATTAATTATTTTTTAGTAAAATATTAAAATATTACTTTCCCTACTGTTGCACTCTCTGGAGTGGGAATAGTAATTATTACCCCTACACTATCCAACGCTTTCCCTACTGTTGCACTCACTGGAGTGGGAATAGTAATTTTTACCCCTACGCTATCCAACTCTTTCCCTACTGTTGCACTCTCTGGAGTTGGAATAGTAATTATTACCCCTACGCTATCCAACGCTTTCCCTACTGTTGCACTCACTGGAGTGGGAATAGTAAATTTTACCGTCCCGCTATCCTACGCTAAAAATATTGAATATTTTTTTTAAATATTACGTTAATATATTTATGTATTAAAAAATTAAAATGTATGTTTATTTTTTTAAGTTACATTAATTATTTATTAATTTTAAAGTTATTTAAGTATTTTTAAGTATGTTTTAGTTAATTATATATATTATTTCATGAATTTTACATTAATTTTCATACATTTAAAAAATTCGATATTTTGACTGACTATATTTTTTACAACTATATTTTGGAGTCGATATTTTTTTACTTACCTGTTTGTAGATAGGGAGTCGATATTTTGGCATTCGATATTTTTACTTCGATATTGTTGTAGGTCGATATTCTTGTTATCGATATTCTGTCAGTGATCCAATCTCAGACCCCATTAGATTGAGACGAGGGACGCGTCAAGGCTGCCCTTTGTCCCCGTTGTTGTTCTCTTTAGCTATGGAACCCTTAGCGATGCTGCTCCGGAATGATGGCGAGACGTGGGGTATACAATTGGGAGATGGGCTACATGCCGTTTCCCTATATGCAGACGATCTGCTGTTATACCTTCGGGACGTCACTACTATCCCGACGTCCATTGCAGATATACTCAGAGCCTTTGAGGAGAAATCGGGACTCCGGGTCAATTGGACTAAATCGGGGATTTACCCATTGAGGGGTCGATTCCGATTCGGGCCGGAAAAAGCACCGACCGACTCGGATCCGGAAAAAATACCGACCGACACGTACCAGTGGCGCCCGACACGCCAAGTACGATGCAAGCCGCGATAAATCCGACCGACACGTCAGGAAACCAAGCCGACCGACCGACCCGCTCGGAAAATAGCAATCCGGCCGGAAAAACACGCGAATCCAACCGACCGACACGCACCCGGAACAAATCCGACCGAATCGTACCCGCCAACTCCAACCTGCAAAGTACGATGCAAGGCGCGAAAACACGACCGAGTCGGACGGAGGACAAGCCGTACGACCGACACGCATACAAAACCGAGCCGAAGCAACACAATACACCGCGACCGACGCGTACGCAGCATACAAAACTGCACAAACACAGCGTGAACGAAACGGAAAACACCGTACGAGACCAATGCACGGTCCGACTCGGTCACAAGAACGTTTCCAACATACACAAACAGCACAAAGGAAAAATCAACCAAAAAAAGGCCAAACAAGCAATTACCAAGCCAATAAATACTGGGGGGGTGGGGACAGAGAACAAAGACACACCCACAACTCCACCTATATAAAGGACACAAATCACTACCATGAGCCTTTGCAAATGCCATTTCACTGCCAGCACCCAAGAGAAAGCAACCACACACCCACAGCTCATCCCTCACACAAGCCACACACCATCAGCACACCAACAAATACCTACCTCACATACACCCAGCAAAACACACACTCACACACCCTCACCTGCACACCAACACACACATCACTCACCATCACCACCCATCACCATGCCCCCCAAGAAGAATCCCAAGTTCCTAGATTGTGAATTGGAAGTCCTGGTAGACGAGATCCTCAGGGTGGAGCCACAGCTGTTTGGCACACTGGTCCAACAGACCCCCATGTCGCAGAAAACCAAGATGTGGGAGAGGATCATCAACAGGGTGAACGCCCAATCACCATGTCGGCGCACAAAGACCGACATCCAGAACAGGTGGTATGACGTGCGCAGGAGGGTCCGGGAGCTGCTCAAGAAAGACTACATCAACAGCCAATACACCGGCAGTGGCCCTCCTGCCAAGCCAGTATACCTCAGGCCCTGGGAGGAGAAGGTGCGGGCCATCCTTCCGCCAGTGAGCGTATATGGACTAGAGGACATCCCAGAGCCTGGTGAGTACACAACAAATGTACACAATAAACTGCCACAAAACACACACATCACTGTCAAGGGGAGAGTCAAACCATGCACTCATAGCAATTACACAGCAACTAGAACAGAATCATCCCAAAATGTGTATGTCAGTCAGATAAACACAACACATGCCATCAAAAAAGTCACATCCAACTGTGCCAACACATGTACAAACACAACCACAACTACAGCTAGGCAGTGGCACAAATAGAACTAACACACACATCCACACATGTAGCCACCACAACAACACCAACACACAGTGAAGACCACTCAAAGGAAGGAATTCTGTGTATGCTGGCCAAGTCAGTGTAGCCAATAGCATCATGGGAGTCGCACTCACACATATTGCCCCCCCCACAACTGTCCCATCAACACCACCCTGAACCATGCTCACATCACAGGGAGTGGAGAAGGACTCACAAGATGGCTGACACTGGCTACTGCTGTGGGGAGCACAAGGCTCTGCTGCCAACTGTGCACCAACAAACAGCAGGACACCACTGACTGACATCCTGAGAGACAACTTACACTCCCTGCAATGCAAGCACGTTCCATGGTGGGATATCTGGCTGGCTGGCTGGGTGGGAAGGGGGACTTGCAGCACTGACCATAGTCACCAGCACCTCCCCTCACACCCCCCCCAACACAAACTCCACAGTACCCACCTGGTAGAATGCAATGCCCTCCATCCTAACACAAGATCCCACAAAGCACCACCACCCTGGGTTATGTTGTGTGAAGCACAGGGACACTCTTGGGACTCTTAGCCAAACAACTGCCAGGACAACACTCCCAGCCATCCTGTCAGCACAGCCAGCCCACCCCACAGGGAAGCAGAGTCAAAAGGAAGGAAGCATGGGCATGCTGGGAAGGGGGTGGAGGCAATAGCATGATGGGAGTCGTAGTCACAGACATTGCTCAGCCTCACAACTGGCCCATCAACACCACCCTGAACCATGCTCACATCACAGGGAGTGGAGAAGGACTCACAAGATGGCTGACACTGGCTACTGCTGCGGGGAGCACAAGGCCCTGCTGCCAACTGTGCACCAACAAACAGCAGGACACCTCTGACTGACATCCTGAGAGACAACTTACACTCCCTGCAATGCAAGCACGTTCCATGGTGGGATAACTGACTGGGTGGGTGGGTGGGTGGGAAGGAGGTCTGGCTGTCAACCAAACACAATCAATGCAGACCATGTTCACACCCCAGAGAATACATAGAAATGCCCAAATAATGCAGGACAATGTGCCACACCAATATCAACCCCTGACTGTGACGACTTAGGACAATACAATGTACAGGCCCGCACCCCGAGGCACAGTCACAACTGTCAGGTGTGTCAACCACTGATGCCTGCAGAAACATGACATACATTGTTTGTGTCTCCCAAAAACAGGTGATGATAGGGACACAGCAGCAGACGCTGAGGAGTCCCAGTCCCAGGCTCAAGAGGATGCCGAGCTCACTGGCGTCGTACAGCCTCTGTCCTCCTCGGACGATGAAGAACAACCTGGCACATCCGGTGCAAGTCAACATGCTGCACCAGCAGGACCACCAGCTGCAGCACCAGCAGGTCCACCAGCTGCACCCCCTGCACCCACCCCTCCAACGACTGTCACCACGAATACCATCCCTGCCGACATGGACAGAATAAGGAACAACACCAGCGCAGTGACCCTGGACCAACCTGGGGCCATGGACACCACCACCACCACCAACCCCCAAGGTGGACCAGGGTTATCTGTGCGTGCAACTGCACACACTGCACATGTCAGCAGGGGTGGTGGGAGGGGTGGGAGACAGAGGTCGCTGCTTGCAGACGTTGCTGGTGTGCATGAAGACCCACAACTGGTACGCATAGCTGATGCGTACCAGTCCAGCACCGGAGAGCTCAGCCAGGTAGTGGGGCTCCTCAGAGACATCAAACAGCAGCAGGCTGCCCATCATGCCCGCTTGGACTCCCACATGTCCCATGTGGAGTCACACATGTCACGTGTGGACTCCCACATGTCACGTGTGGACTCCCACATGACCCGCGTGGAGTCCAAGTGGGATGTACTACATGAGATGACGGCGGTGCACAGGGACATTTTACAATGCCTCCGCCAGATGAACAGCAACCAGTCCACACCTCCCTGTGTGCCAACAACATCTGGTACCGAACAAACTGCAACTGCCACAGGGAGGGAGGAGGACTCTGGCGGAGAGTCCCCTGCACCGCAGCAGCCTGCACTTGAGGGCCCCCCCCCAAGAAGAGGGGTCGTCCGAGGAGGGGAAAGTGAGAGGCTGATGGCCAAGCGCAACTCCCAGGAAGCCTGAACCTGTTCTGGATTTTCGCCTTTGTGCACAGACTGTTCACCCTGTTGATGGCAACACTACTCCCACACATTGCATGGGGAGTACAAGTTGGAACAATGTGTCAGACAACTGTGGCCCCGATACTGGGGATCCTGTCTACCTGGACTTTCTATTCATCTAGGAACTTGGGATTGCAAGATTCATGTACAGCACAATCCATCCTATGCACTATTATCACAGATGTATCACAATAAACACAATAATACACCATACTTGCCTCTGTCGTGATTCCAACGTGGGTACTGTTATGGGGATGATGAACAACAAAATTACACTGTGTATGCGAACTGCAACAGCAAGGACAACACAGGCATGTGAGTACAGGCAACGTGACACATATGAGGGAGACACACCACCAGGGCTACACAACACATACACACCTAGGCCATCTGACTCATTGCCTACACTGATGTTGCCAGGGAAGACGGTGCAATGCACAGACACCACACCCATTCCCAGTTGTAGTCAAGTAGCCCACAGGTGCAGTAAGCAAATGGCAGTCAAATGTGTGACCACAGACAACGCACATCACTAAGTGAAGCACAGGTTTATTACACAGTAGCAACATGCCGTAACCACTACAGATGCAAGGTAACCCCACCTGGTAGCGGGCACACAGTCAACAACTGTAGACAGAAGGAAGTCCATGGGTGTGGCGCACATCACCTGTAGGGACACAACTGCTACCAGCCTGGATGTGCAATCACGTTGTCGGTGGACACAGTTGACCAAACGAATCTGAAAGTACCCTGTGAAGGACAGAAATGACACACAGTCAAAAGCAATGGAGTACAGGACAGAACAGCAAAACTCATGCACAATACATGTTACAAGATACCCACCCAGAACCAAGTTAGCATGTCAACACTGTTGGGGAGTACAGCCCACCTGTCACCACACATCGCAACACACATCCAGTCAAGTAGCCCATGGACACACTCCAACAGCACCAGAGCACCACCCACACATCATGCCAACTCACATCATTCACATGACACCTCAGGATACTCACATTCAGCTAAAGAAGTTGGTGATGAGCTGTGTGCGGACATCACCATCACCATCATCATCATCATCGTCACTGGCATCGTGGTCCAGGCCAGGATCCTCCACAGGTGGCGGATGTTGGTCATCGTCATCCTGGATGAGAGGCAACTCCTTCCGCACTGCCAGGTTGTGGAGCATGCAGCAGACGATGATAATCTTGCACACTTTCGCAGGGGCATATGGGAGGGACCCTCCGGTCTTGTCCAGGCAGCGGAAGCGGCTCTTCAGGAGACCAAAGGTCCGCTCAATCACTCTCCTGGTCCGACCATGTGCCTCATTGTAGCGCATCTGGGCAGGTGTCACAGGGTTCCTGAGGGGTGTCAGCAACCACGGCATGTTGGGGTATCCCGAGTCACCTACGGACAGACAAGTGCACATCAGCTGACTTGGAAAAGTGGGCGGAATACTACAGATCAGATCACACACAATGGCACAAAGTCAGTACACACCGACAAGCCAGGCACGCTGGTTCTGCATCTGTGCCATCAACCTGGGGATGCGACTACTCCTCATCACAAAGGCATCGTGTGCTGAACCAGGGAAACGGGCACACACGTGTGTGATGGTCATGTCTGCAAGACACACCACCAGTGCATTGACCGAGTGGTAGTGCTTGCGGTTCCTGTAGGCCTGCTCCTGGGCCTGTGGTGGTACCAAAGCCACATGTGTCCCATCAATGGAGCCAATTACATGCGGCATCCTCCCCAGGGCATAAAAGTCACTCTTCACGTCAGTGAGTCGTCGCAGTCTAGGGAAATAGATGTACCGGTTCAGGAAGAGCAACATTGCCGCCAAGAAATCGCGGAGCACACGGCTGAACATGGTCTGTGACATCCCACCAGCAGACGCCACAGTATGTTGGAAGGTACCGGTGGCAAAGAAGTGTAGGGCTGCCATCACCTTCACCTTGGGGGTCAGCGCTGTAGGATACGGCCGGCCAGGCTGCAAATGTGGGGACAACTGCACTGCCAAATCCTCAATCAGCTGCCTGGTGAAGCGGTACCGTCGGATGCTGTCCCGTTCCACCATCGTTGCCAGGTCTGGGAATGGCCGATGGACAGCAGGAGCCCTGCAGTGCAGAGGAGAAGTAAGCAAGATCGTCAGTCACCCCACATATGCGGCATTGAACACACTCAAGATCCCAACATACATCATCATGAGGCACAACTACATGAAGTGTGCAGTACCGGAACGACATGTATGGTACATACATGGCCAACATCTGTCAACACGGTCCTACAGGTGGCATCAATTTGTCCCAGGTTGGCCCATTGGATATCATGATGCTGTGTCACAGTCACCCCCAGTGACATGTGAGGACAGATGTGCCCCAGGCACCACAGCTCAACGACAGGCACATTCCCAGGGACCCTGTAATGCCACATGGACACTGGCATCACCTGGAGTATCATGTGTACACCACAACAAAACAAACATGACCCCCACAGGTAGTGGCCACACTTGCCATGGCAGGAGAGCCATGGACGTCTGTGACACACACGCACAACATCAGAGTCCATGCACACACAACGTGGATGTGGAGACTGTCTCCCATTGTGCACATGAAATCAGAGACATTGTAAACACTACATGCACAAAGACTGTGGAGGGCCATCACTATTGTGCCACTGGGACACCCTGGCTCAAACATACCGTCCCACATGGGACTCACGGGGTATGTGACATGACATACACAAACACCACTGTGAAATGTGACCATGGCACATGCACAGATATGAACAGTTGCACATCACAGTGGTCACGTACACGTAACACCCAGGATCCTGTCCCCATTAACACGTGCACAGCCTGGGGGTGGCTGCCCACAGGTGACACCCACAGGACAACATGTACACCAACATACACACAATAGGAAATGCAGCCTTACATGCCTTATGATAAGGTTTGGACAGGCTGTCGTGATGTAGGTGTGCCCCTCACTCCCTGGGAGCTATCTGTGGCTGGCATATGTCCATCTGAGACAGGCATGCTGACATATGCCAGTCACATGTACAGTGATGCGTTGAACAGCAATGGACCGATCGGTGCCTCCGGCCGGCCCATTGCTTTCAATGTGTGCGGGTACGCGTTGTACCCCTGTGCGCGTTGTACTGCAATGGACCGATCGGTGCCTCCGGCCGGCCCATTGCATTCAATGTGTGCGGGTACGCGTTGTACCCCTGTGCGCGTTGTACTGCAATGGACCGATCGGTGCCTCCGGCCGGCCCATTGCATTCAATGTGTGCGGTGCACGCGTTGTACCCCTGTGCGCGTTGTACTGCAATGGACCGATCGGTGCCTCCGGCCGGCCCATTGCATTCAATGTGTGCGGGTACGCGTTGTACCCCTGTGCGCGTTGTACTGCAATGGACCGATCGGTGCCTCCGGCCGGCCCATTGCATTCAATGTGTGCGGGTACGCGTTGTACCCCTGTGCGCGTTGTACTGCAATGGACCGATCGGTGCCTCCGGCCGGCCCATTGCTTTCAATGTGTGCGGGTACGCGTTGTACCCCTGTGCGCGTTGTACTGCAATGGACCGATCGGTGCCTCCGGCCGGCCCATTGCATTCAATGTGTGCGGGTACGCGTTGTACCCCTGTGCGCGTTGTACTGCAATGGACCGATCGGTGCCTCCGGCCGGCCCATTGCTTTCAATGTGTGCGGGTACGCGTTGTACCCCTGTGCGCGTTGTACCTCAATGGACCGATCGGTGCGCACCCATTGACAATGGGCTTGCCTGGCAACGGACGCGTTTTCGAATATTCGAACGAGTCGGTTGCTGGAAAATCAGTTGGTCACCCACAACAATGTTGCAAAATCATGTATGTCATGAAGTTGAAATTTTGAAGGATGCTGTGGGCGTGTTTTGGTGCTGCTATTCCATGGATTGGCCAGATTCAGAAGATGCAAACGACTTGGACCTATCACTTTGGACACAAGGGACAGTATCTGCCTCTCCAGCACATATATATTGCTGCATGTTCCCCTGAGAGCCCACTTGCCTGCACTACATGCTCCAGGACGACATCTGCCACTGCACTGCTGCTGTCTCTGCCCCTCTGGACCCTGCAATGGCACGTACTGTGGAGAGAGCCCCAGCCTTCAGCCTTGAAGAGAACCAGGCCCTGCTGGACAGCCTACTTCCACAGTACAGCAAGCTGTATGGGACACCAGGGGAGCAGGTGAGTGTTCTGTGCACTGCCTTTCTGAATGTGCATTTTGTCTGACTAGCAAGGCTGAGAGTCAGCACACCACTGGCTAGCAGGCTCACTGAGTAGTTGTCACCCCCCATAGTGTGTAGTGACTTGCACTGGACAGGTATGGTGCAGTGACAGTGCTTCTGAACAGGGTTTTACTCCCCATGCTATGATACCATGTAGTGACTTCTGGAAAACTGTCCATGGGCAGCCGTGCACTGCCTGGGTACACCATGTGCCCCTGTGATTGCGACATGTATATGCAACTGTGTCATGCACGGATATGTTGCATGTGTAGTAATGGCCTTATCACTTTGTCATCCTGACAGGCTTCTGCCCATCGGAAGCATGAGATATGGAAGGACATCGTCCGGGCTGTCCGGTCCGTGGGGGTCTACAAGCGCCGGATCCGCAACTGCCAAAAGAGGTGGCAGGACCTTCGGGGCTGGACCCGGAGGATTGCACGGGTCCAGCTGAAGCTGTCGCCTCCTCGCAGGAGGGGCGGAACACGGACCCTGACCCCCACATGCTCAGGATCCTGGCGGTGGTCTTTCCAGACCTGGATGGGCAGCTGAAGGCCAGAGAGCAGCAAGGAGGGGGTGAGTCAAAGACTGCACTGTGTACTCTGTCTAACATGTTATGTGCCCTCCTCGGGCCAGGTTGAACTGCCACAGTACAGCAGTCATGTTGTCCAGGAGCCATGTCCCTCTATTGTGCACTGCCCACTCCTCATCTGATACCCAGGTGTGGCCCTTACATGCAGGGAATTCTGTCACTTAGGACTGTGTCCTTGCAGTTTGCTTGACTCAAGGTGGGAGACAGCATCTGTTTCCCTGACTCTGTGGTGGGCATCATGGGTGGGTCCATTGCTTACACAATGCCTGTATTCTGACATGTATTCAGCGTGTTACTTTGATCTGTGGTCCAATTGCTGAGCTGATCCACCACATGTGGCTGGGGTACCTGGCACACACCCATGCTGCGGGTGGGAACAATGTTTGGGCCCCAGGAGTATGTATATGACGTGTGTCACACATACTTAGCCAGCTGCCTACAGTCCAGGGCTCATCCCTCATTCATGTGGGGCTGGACAGTCATGCCTACTCCAGGCCATACAATACACTCTGTACTCCCACTCCCGTGTATCAGAGGACACATTGTGCACAGTGTTTTGACCCCTCAGGTGTCTGCCTCTGTGTCAGTGTGCTGTGGATTAGTCGCCAGGACTGCTGTGGAGTTTCTTGGTAGGGGCTCAGCATGCCACTGGAGATGTGACCATAGGAGACGATACTTGTGTGACACATAGGTGTCTGATCAGCTGCCCATGCAGACTGGGGCATGTAAATGTGAAGTTCAGGCAGCTGTTCCCCATGCACAGCAGAGTGTGAGGGGCTCAGGTTCAGAGGGTAGTGTCACAGGTCTCCCATATGTCCAATAGGTATGACCTGGACAGATGAGGGTTAAGAGGATGTGTTGTGGGGGGATGTACATGTGCACTTGTGCAGCTCCAGGACTTGCATTCCCCATGACCTACTATTGTGACACAGTGCAGAGTGTTGTTGTCTGGCTGCAAAGTCATACATCACTGAGACAGTGATGTATGACTTTGCAGTCATGCCTCCGCCATGGCATGTGTCTACTGATTGGTGATCCTGCAGGGGAGTGACATGTGCTACATGCACACCATAGTGGCGCTGGCTATCAGGACATGGGTGCATCATGGTGTCTGTCGCTGGAATGCATCACATGCATTTCCTATTTGACTCTGGGCATCCCTTACATCCGTAAACCTGTACTGACTCAGTGGCAAGAGCTGTGATGTGTCCACACCGTGTCCTCTGCACTGTCCAACTACTGTGTACTTGGTGCATGTGTCAACACTGGGGTGTTGCAATCCAACAGACACCAGACAGATGGGTGCAAGGCCATGTGGGATGTGAGTGCCATGCTTGGCATCAGACTGACAATTGACTTCTCCTGTTCAATTAGGGCACTTTTAGCAATGTACAACTAATGATGCCAGGGCTTGCTCTGTAATGTGCTGTGCTCACAGTGGTGTGTGCGTTTGGTGCAGGTGACTGATGTCTGTCTGTTTCCCCATTGTTTGCAGATACATCCACGGCCACGGAAGGGGACAGCTCCACGGACCAGGAGGAGCCGGAGAGCCAGACTGGGTCAGCAGCCGAGGAGTGGTCGGAGGGACCCAGTGGCACGGAGGGCGAGGGGAGCCACACCGAGGAGTCCTCAGCAGCATCCACCTCAGCTGAGGACCAGAGCAACTCGGAGGATGACTCCCTTGTGGAGGCGGGTGTCAGCAGCCACCACACCCCAGCTAGTGTTGCTGTCCCCGCCACCACCAGCACCACCACCGCCCTCCCATCGGCTCCCATTCCCCAGGTCCGTGGAGGCTCCCATGTCCGGGAGCGTGTCTCCTTTGGGCCAGGCACCGCACCCCCTGCCCCTGTGTCCCCTGCTGCCCTGAGTGAGGAGTCTGTGTACCTCCTTCGCCAGCTCCATGTAGGGCAGACAGCCATGCTGAGTGTCCTCCATGCGCACACCGCGCTGTTGACTCAGCTGGTGTCGTTCATGGAGGGCATCTCATCGGGCATGTCTGACCTACAGAGGGGCAATAGGTCCATGGACTCCTCCCTGACGGCAGCAGTGTCCCTCCTCAAACGGTCCCTCACCCCTCCTGCCTCTGCTCCATCCACACTCCCCAGCACCTTACCCATCCCAGGCACACACACACTGGCACAGGCACACACCAGCACACACACATCCAGCACACTGACACACACGCCAATGACAAAACGCACACGCACGCACATTCAGGGGACTGAAGCCAGACTCACAGGGGATGGGGCCCTGGAACACACACACGCATCCACATGCACTGCGCAGTCCTCAGTTCCCTCTCCCTCCAAAGCACCCTCCCTTGCCTCACCTGCAACCCCAAAGTCACAGCAGCTCTTCCTCTGTGACCTCGGCCTCTTCCCCACCGATGAAGCTGCTCCAGCATCCCGGGGGAAGAGGAAGCCCACCCACACGGAGCAGAGTGCCCCTCGCCCCCGGACACCCTCCCCCAGGCGCAGACGGACTGAGGCCCCCACCCGCAAGTCCCCCGGAGTGCTAAGAGCAAGACCCCGCCACCACCCTGCAGCTCAGGCACAAGGTCTCCGTCCTCCATCCCTCAGGCCCCCACTGCACAGGTGCCCCCACCACACCCTGCCCCAGGTTCCCCCACCCACAGATATACCATCCCCAAGATGCTCCGGCCTTCTCCCCCTGCCACTTGCTCTCCCAGCACCACACCCCCGCTGCGCTTGTCTGTGCCACTGATGTGGTGAGGGTGTCCCCCCCTCTGTCCAACCCACCTTGCCTGTTCCCCATTCTCCTCCCCTGGAGGTAGGCACTGCAGTGGAGTCCACTACCGCCCTGTCTGACTTGGGCACTGCAGTGGCGGACCTGTCCACCCCATCTGCAGGGTCCACTGCAGTTGTGCCGGCACCCACGACATCTGTGTCATGCCCCCAGTTGTGCCGGCACACACCATGTCAGACACCTCCACTGCAGTTGTCAGTGGCTCTCCTGCACCCACCACCCCTTCCCTGACTCCCCCTGGTGAGCCCTGATCCTGTCCCTGCGGTGCCTGGCCTGCCCCCGGTTGCCCCTCCTAGTGGATTGTCCCTGGTATTGTGCAGGCATGCGTAGGGTGACATCTGCCAGTGTCACCCTGTTTGAACTTTGACAATGGACTGGCCATTGGCCTTTGCTCTTTTTCAGGACTTCGTTTGGCCTCAACACATATGCTGAATAAAGCAACTTTCTTTTCTCTAGTGCTCATGCTTCAGATGTACATGTTGTTGGTGCAGCTAACCATGCCCTTGCTGCAGTGATGGTGATATCTGGTCTCATGATTATGAAGTGTTACTGTGCAGGAACCCATGTGGTCCAGGGGGAATGTGTCCTATCATGTGGTGTATCCATGTCATCAATAGCAGCATCTGAGGGTGTCATGTGTTCAGTATTTGGCAATGGGTTTCCTACTTACATTGGCAATTTCATATCTGTGGCTTCCACCCCTGCACATCTGTTGTGCCTGCCATCGTTGCATTTGTCTACTTCCCTGACCGTGTTGCCATCTCCAGTGGACATGCAGGTTTGGGCATCAATGGGGAGGGACTCATCCGTGTAGTCAGTGCAACATTGCTATACAAGTGTGTTGGATCTGTGCTGATGATTCCGTTGGCACATCCATGACCAGGCTGATGTGATGGGAGCCCTCATTTGGTGCTAATTGTTGATTGTGTGACCAAGTGCTCAGCTGACATGATGGGGCCCTACTGAGGCAACATATGGCACAGCTTTCCTCACACAGGAGTGGAGTCCCCTCATGGCAGTGTGTACACGTGTGACATTGCCTGCGCCCAAGGTGTGTGTTGTATGTGCATGTCTGTGTGTTCACTTCCATTCATCTGCGCATGCTGTGATCCCTAGTGTTGTACCTGTTTGTGATGCTTGCTGACTTGAGCTATGTTCCCCCAAAGTCTTCTCCCTGTGTTCTCTGTGATGTGGGTGCATGGCACATTACTGGTCATCAGGGTGTCACCCATAGGTGTGTTTGCTGTCAGGGCTGAGTTTGTGTGCAGACGCAGATGGGTCACAGTCAGGTTTCCCCTTGGCACTTGTTGTTTGCCCCTGTCATGTGATTTCCAGTTTGTGTTATCTTTCAGTGATTGTGACATGTTGTGTGTGTGACTGCTGCCACTCCTCAGGGTCAGAGCTGCAATGTTGGAAGTTGTCTATGTGTGTTCGTTGTGGGTGACCTTGGCTTCTTCATTGGTGTGTGACTGTGGCTGGGATCCCATTGGTCGGTGTGGTATTGCCGTCATGTCCATGTACAGCGTAGTGTGCAGTGTGTCAGACATTCAGGAGTCTTGTTGAGTGTCCATGTGTGATGTGTTTCTACACCTTGGTTCCCACCCACCACCCTGGAATAGTCATGGGTGCATGTGCAATGTCACCAGTGCATGTGTACTTCACTGCTGCACATTGTTGGAGGTCGAGGGTGTGGTGTTGAGTGTGTGCAGATGAGAGTTGTTGCCCGGCTAGGCCCCTGCCTCCATGTTGGCCTTGGCTTACTGGCCATGCTGATTGATTTGTGCTTGTGTAGGTGTGATGGTAGTTTGTTGCTCAGGACACCTGACTGTGGTTCATAGTGTGAACGACATTTAGCTTTGTCATCACAGTGGTATTTTTCTTCAGCCCAGGGTCACCACATTGTGGGGGCCCTGGGGGTGGTGCTGTGGTGTGTCTGTGACTTGCTGTGTCAGTTGTTGTTCCTACGTGCCTGTGTGACATGTGTGTTTTGTGCTCCCTCTCACCTGACAATGCCTGCTTGCCCACATAGGGGATTTGGATCCATGAGTTACCTTAGTGTGGCAGTGTATGCACATCTGTATGATTGGTATTCAGCTCTCCTCATGTGTTGTGTGGTTGCCTGGGGACACTGGCACCCCCACCCCTCACCTGCTGTGTATGATGACAGTGTTGGTCTGCCTGTTTGTGTTTGTGCATCTGCACCACTGCATTGGCATATCTTGGGTGTGCCATTGGCTGTATGTTGTTTGGTGTGTTTCCCCTGCTGTCCCTGGGACTCCTAGGTCATCGGTCAGCACAGTGATCATGGTTTGTGTGTCCCATTGCTGCCATGGTATGGTATCTGTTCACCTCACATCTGCTGTCTCCACAGGGTATCTGCATTTGTGTGCCCATTGGTGCAAATATGTGGTTCTGCATTCTGATGGTCACTTCTGTCATTGTGTCATTGATGACTGTTGACGGTCTCAGCCCCCATGGGTGTTGTTTGTCTGCACATGGCCAAAGGAATGTTTCATTTGCACTGCAGTATTTGGCTCCCCCAATTTATGTTGCAATGGGACACATACACTACTTTGCCACAGATGAGTTTTTGGTTCTGTGAGCAGGAATGATCCATGCAGTTTGGCAGTTGCAGCTCTTTCTTTGTCAACAATTACCTTTTGGTCACTGTGATGATGAGGGTGTAGACCCCATTGCCACAATGGTCAAAATGTGCTTCAGCTATGGACCCCACACTTGCCTTTTGGTCACTGTGATGATGGGGGTTTGGACCCCATTGCCACAATGGTCAAAATGTGCTTCAGCTATGGACCCCACACTTGCCTTTTGGTCACTGTGATGATGGGGGTTTGGACCCCATTGCCACAATGGTCAAAATGTGCTTCAGCTATGGACCCCACACTTACCTTTTGGTCACTGTGATGATGGGGGTTTAGGCCCCATTGCCACAATGGTCATGGGCTGCTTGCATTGTGGGTGCCACACACATATATGTGTGGCACATGTGCTAGGGGGTCACATTGTATGTTGAAAGTCATGTTCGGTGTTGTAGGCATTTGACACAGCCTACACACGCTTGTCATGGTGGTGGGGGGATGTCTTAATCTTGCATTCCCTAGGTTGTGGTGTGCTTGTTGTGTCATGCATTGTCCATCCTATGAGTGGGGGTGGTAGTAGTGGTAGGCATCCAGCCCCCCTGGCTAAGGGTGGTAGTAGTGGTAGGCATCCAGCCCCCCTGGCTAAGGGTGGTAGTAGTGGTGGGCATCCTGCCCCCTGGCTAAGGGTGGTAGTAGTGGTAGGCATCCTGCCCCCTGGCTAAGGGTGGTAGTAGTGGTAGGCATCCTGCCACCCTGGCTAAGGGTGGTAGTAGTGGTAGGCATCCTGCCACCCCTGGGTGAGGGTGGTAGTAGTGGTAGGCATCCAGCCCCCCTGGGTGAGGGTGGTAGTAGTGGTGGGCATCCTGCCCCCTGGCTAAGGGTGGTAGTAGTGGTAGGCATCCAGCCCCCCTGGCTAAGGGTGGTAGTAGTGGTGGGCATCCTGCCCCCTGGCTAAGGGTGGTAGTAGTGGTAGGCATCCTGCCCCCTGGCTAAGGGTGGTAGTAGTGGTAGGCATCCTGCCACCCTGGCTAAGGGTGGTAGTAGTGGTAGGCATCCTGCCCCCCGTGGGTGAGGGTGGTAGTAGTGGTGGGCATCCTGCCCCCTGGCTAAGGGTGGTAGTAGTGGTAGGCATCCAGCCCCCCTGGGTTGGGGTGGTAGTAGTGGTAGGCATCCTGCCCCCTGGCTAAGGGTGGTAGTAGTGGTAGGCATCCTGCCCCCTGGCTAAGGGTGGTAGTAGTGGTAGGCATCCTGCCACCCTGGCTAAGGGTGGTAGTAGTGGTAGGCATCCTGCCCCCTGGCTAAGGGTGGTAGTAGTGGTAGGCATCCTGCCCCCTGGGTGAGGGTGGTAGTAGTTGTGGGCATCCTGCCCCCTGGCTAAGGGTGGTAGTAGTGGTAGGCATCCAGCCCCCCTGGGTTGGGGTGGTAGTAGTGGTAGGCATCCAGCCCCCCTGGCTAAGGGTGGTAGTAGTGGTAGGCATCCTGCCCCCCTGGGTGAGGGTGGTAGTAGTGGTAGGCATCCAGCCCCCCTGGCTAAGGGTGGTAGTAGTGGTAGGCATCCTGCCCCCCTGGGTGAGGGTGGTAGTAGTGGTAGGCATCCTGCCCCCCTGGGTGAGGGTGGTAGTAGTGGTAGGCATCCAGCCCCCCTGGGTGAGGGTGGTAGTAGTGGTGGGCATCCTGCCCCCTGGCTAAGGGTGGTAGTAGTGGTAGGCATCCAGCCCCCCTGGCTAAGGGTGGTAGTAGTGGTAGGCATCCAGCCGCCCCTGGGTTGGGGTGGTAGTAGTGGTAGGCATCCTGCCCCCTGGCTAAGGGTGGTAGTAGTGGTAGGCATCCTGCCACCCTGGCTAAGGGTGGTAGTAGTGGTAGGCATCCTGCCCCCCTGGGTGAGGGTGGTAGTAGTTGTGGGCATCCTGCCCCCTGGCTAAGGGTGGTAGTAGTGGTAGGCATCCTGCCACCCTGGCTAAGGGTGGTAGTAGTGGTAGGCATCCTGCCCCCCTGGGTGAGGGTGGTAGTAGTTGTGGGCATCCTGCCCCCTGGCTAAGGGTGGTAGTAGTGGTAGGCATCCAGCCCCCCTGGGTGAGGGTGGTAGTAGTGGTAGGCATCCTGCCACCCCTGGGTGAGGGTGGTAGTAGTGGTAGGCATCCAGCCCCCTGGGTGAGGGTGGTAGTAGTGGTGGGCATCCTGCCCCCTGGCTAAGGGTGGTAGTAGTGGTAGGCATCCAGCCCCCCTGGCTAAGGGTGGTAGTAGTGGTGGGCATCCTGCCCCCTGGCTAAGGGTGGTAGTAGTGGTAGGCATCCTGCCCCCTGGCTAAGGGTGGTAGTAGTGGTAGGCATCCTGCCACCCTGGCTAAGGGTGGTAGTAGTGGTAGGCATCCTGCCCCC
Source organism: Calotriton arnoldi (assembly GCA_963921515.1). Classification (NCBI taxonomy): domain Eukaryota; kingdom Metazoa; phylum Chordata; class Amphibia; order Caudata; family Salamandridae; genus Calotriton; species Calotriton arnoldi. The sequence goes on from CAWUFW010028047.1 coordinate 19,735, forward strand.
CTGGGTGAGGGTGGTAGTAGTGGTAGGCATCCTGCCCCCCTGGTTGAGGGTGGTTGGCATCCAGCCCCCCTGGGTTGGGGTGGTGGCGCGCATTCAGGCCCCTGTGTGCATATGTGGCATTGGTGATGGGCATCCCGCCCCTATGGTGCTGCTGTTGCAAGTATATTCAGATTCCCAGTGTATGTGTGTGATGTGTCGTGTACGTGTTGTATGTGTTTTGTGGTTGGTGTCTGACTTACCTTCTGCGCCGTACGCGTCCGTGCCTGTTCCGGTAGTAGATGTAGAATATTGGTATGATCGGGACGAAGGGATTCATGGTTGGTTCGTGTCGTTCGTCCTTCTCGTTGCTTCGCGTCGTCCTCGTCGCTTGGCTTCGTCCTCGTCGCTTCGCTTCGTCCTCGTCGCTTCGCGTCGTCCTCGTCTGTGCTGTGTTCGTCTCGTAGCCGTGGATCGTGTTGTGGCGCGATTCGGAGCTTATGTGCGCCTCTCCCGGATGCTTTGACGTGCCGTGCGTAGCGACGGGTTCGGCGCGTACGGAAAGCGCATCGTACTTGTCCGGCCGGACGGGGCTGCATTTTCCCTTCCGTGCGACTCGATTCGGCGTTTCCGGATTCGCCTCGGTCGGAGAACAGGACCTGGTTTGGGTGAGTACGGCTCGGCCGGAATTTTTGCTGTTGTGCGCATCGTACTTGCTCGTTCGGTGTGCTGTACGGATCGGTCGGGAAACTGGCTTTCGCATGGCTTTTTCCCGACCGAATGGTATTGGGTGCGCCTCCGACCGAGATCGGAATCGGCCCCTTAGTGTAGATACAACAGAGGAAGATGTACTTCTTAATGGCTCACTCCTCACATGGTATCCCACTACCTTTAGATATCTTGGTATCTTTGTATACCGGATGCCTGACGACTTATTGGAGGGCAATTTGATAAGGGCAATCTCGGCTATAAGAGCCCAAACGCAATTTTGGAAGACACTCCCACTGAATGTCATAAGTCGCATCACACTGTTGAAAATGATCGTTCTTCCCAAACTGTTGTACTATTTCTCGAATCTCCCGCTCTATATCCCGCCTAGGATTTTCCGAGACTTGGAACGTCTCTTCCGAGACTTAATCTGGAATAAAGGAAGACCACGAGTTGCCTTATGGAAGATGTATGCTCCTACTAGTCAGGGCGGGCTGGCTGTCCCTAATATGGAGCTGTATTACATAGCTGCCCAGCTCCAATGGGTGACGAAATGGCTAGACGGCAGGTATCTGGAAGACACAGCGACTTTGCAACAGCCCTGGACCCACTCTCAAATCTATAATTTGTTCCACCCGGCTGCCAAGCTCCCGCGACCACCACAATTGCATTTAGGACTGGCACATAAATGTTATAGGAGGAGTCTATACCTCACCCGCACGACACTTCCATATGCTCCTATTTTACCATTGTTGGGGACTCCAAGGGGCAAATTGGGTACCTCGGACACAGCGCTGGCGACCTGGCATATTGCAGCACTAGACACTTTGGGCGATCTATACAGAGACGGCGTATTACTGACGTTCGAGGCATTGGCTGAAGATACTGATTTGCCGACAGGCCAATTCCTCGTGCATACCTCCCTTCTGAAGGCTTTGTCAGCCGTATGGGGAGACCTAACGACTGAGCCACCAACCCATCTGCTACTACAGTATTTACATGTAATGGGGGCGGGATCACATATAGTGCATTGGTTGGTGGAGGCGCTACTTGTGCACACATTGAAGCCGATGCAGCACCTCCGCGCCAGTTGGGAGGCAGACAGAGGCCAGCCTTGGATTGATAAGGAATGGGACGCTATCCTAGCTGGCTCCAGGTGTATACCGAGGAACTCTAGGTTCAAGCTTATACAAACATACATTATACAAAGGGCGTACCTCTCACCCGATAAGATAAATAGGTATTTTCACATTGCCACTTCTGCATGCCCACGCTGTCAACAGCTCAATGCGGACCTGCTTCATATGTTATGGTCTTGTGCCTCCCTTCAACAGTATTGGCAGGAAGTGGCCACGACCCTCGCCTTCTGTACAGACACATCCCTGCCGTTGTCCTGGGAAGTTTGTATTCTACGGCTTTATGCCAGATCCCAAAAAAATAGGGTCTCCTCGAGATTCCGAGATCTGGGGTTGATAACCGCGAAGCGACTGATAACCAAGAAATGTAAGCATGCGGATCCCCCAGAGGTAATTAGCTGGAAACGCTCACTCACAATATGGGCGCAGGCGGAAAGCACGCCATTACACAGAGAGGAAACAGCGGGGCTCCGCAAATATCCCATAGCGCAAAGCTGGGATACACTACTCACTGCCCTTCAACGTGGTGATATAGCGGAAGGTGATGATACTCAATCTGTCGATCTGTAGTAAACACACTAGAGACTCTGTGCTCAGTTGGAAGGAATAGATACACATTAAAATGCGTAGCTTTGACAGCTTATGCACCCCTTGGCTCACTGTGGGAGGTTATCGGTGCCCTGCCCACCTCTAGGCGTAGAAATGCCCTTTGTTATTTTCTTTTCCCCCTTTTTTTTTGGTTTGGCTATGCGAACAGACTCAAATTTCGACTAGGCGAGCCACACTGTTGTACTGTACTGATAATGCACCTTCACACCCAGTCATATTGTATTGACTTTATCTGTATCTCACTGATGGCAGTTTTTTATATTATAAGGTTTAGTTTTGTTTGTACGTTAGAGAAAATATGTCTTATTGGTATTCTTCAGTGGTTTTCCCCTCCTTTTTTCCTTTCATCTTGTGTTTCTTTTATTTGCAGTATTGCGCTGATTAGATCTAATGACAGTTTTCTGTATGCTCAGACTGTATATATGTCAGGAACCGTTAGGTCGGCTCCGACCTGATGTGTTGTAAGCAGGATGAAGGCGGTTATGAATACAACTTACGATCCGTGTTGTAGCAATACGTGTGAGCAATAGCACACAGAGATCTAAGAGCACATATTCATCTATGGTACAAGTGTTTGTAATTAAGAATAGTACCCTAGCAATAATATTGCGCTGTTGAAATGTGTAATGTTATTCTTTATATGTATCATATATATATGCAATTAATCTTTGGATATCTTGTACAAAACGGTGATATCAGTTATGATAAAATCAGAAAATACCAATAAAGATATTTGAACAAAAAAATAATAAGTACTGTTGCCCAAAGTTTTGTTTAGAAGCCGGTGGACCGGGCTTCTCCAGTTCTCCAGCTACCTGTGAGTAACTCTCCTGTGTGCTGCTCAGCCTACTAAATTTGAAGCTTTTATTTGGCTAAATTAATAAATGTATACCAAAATTGAAAAGCGTGTATTTTTCAGAACTCATAAGCTGATGTTTGGAAAAAAAGCTTTTACTTGGCTGAATATATTTATAACAAAATTGAAAAGTGTGTATTCCAGAGGAAAATGTGTGCATTGTCAGAACTCATAAGATATTTGGAGGAAAATTCTAGAATTTCCAAAACATTTTTAAAGCTAATATTTAAATGATTCATTATGTAGTGATAGAGAGACTTATTATGCCTACTGGGTGAAATATATGATTGATAATGGATGTCAATCTGCGTTGCGCCTTTTCAAACCCTTGCGCGTGATGATAAGACATTGAAGGGGGTGGCTTTCAAACTCTATTTGCATAACATCATATGTGGCATTCAGCGAGTGAAGCAGATAGGCCGGCTGAGAAAGTGACTGCTGGAAATCACCTCAATGCTTTGCTCAGGTCAACAAACAGGGAAAAACATCAACCCGAAATTGGGAAGCCTTTTTGAAAACTGCGCACTCTGGATAAAGTTCTTCTGGTGAAAGCATGGGAGGATTGTGGAGGTGGAAACTGGGTCCCACGGAAAGGATGACAGGGCTAAGGGGTGATTCCAATAACTTTATTCACTTGTCGATTCGTCACAGGGGAGAGCCGGACCGCCTTACGCTGTCGCCCGGTCTCGCTATGTCCAGCCCCC
>CAWUFW010028048.1:0-23722 GCA_963921515.1 Calotriton arnoldi
ACTTGTTATAGCAAACCCTGTTTTTTCCCCTGCTCCCCACGATGGTATGCCTCCTCTGGACAGTGCTTTTGCCAAGCCCTGCCTTTCTCCTGTCCAGTTCTGCTTCCCTCAACGGTCCATAGTCTTTGCTTCCTTTTCTAACGCCAGTGTCAGTTTCGGCCAACGCTTCCTCGCCGTGCTGCGTGCCGGGCTGGTGCTCGAACGACGCTCTTGCCTCGGCCCTCCTGGTGCTGCCATAGCCTCTGCGGAAGCCGGCTCTGCAATCTCCACCGGCGTCCCCGCCACTAGGCAACCCCAACCAGCAGCCGGCCGCTGTTTTCCAACCCGGAAACTGCAGTCAGCAATAGCCGAGCAAGGGATTCCTCACCGTGCAACAGCAGCCCTCGCTTTTCCCCTCGGGCCGGTGGTCACCTTTGTCTCCGGCCTCCTCATTCCATCGGGGTCTCATCGACCAACCCCACCGATAATTCATGCTTATAATCGGGAGGAGAACCCGGCTTGAGGACCAGAGCGAAGCGGAGGTGAGTGATAGCGGTCTCACTCAGACGCCATCTCCTGTTGCCACTCATACACTAAGGAAAATATCCCGGACAAGGATAGTTCCCCCAAGGAAACTATTGGTAATCCAGCAATAGCAACAGAGGCGATAAGCAGACCTGGGATGACAAACGAGATAAAGCAATGTGCTCCCATAGAAGGGTGTACACAGAAAAAGAGCCAGGATGCGGGATACCTCTCCCCCGATTCCCTGGAAAAATTCTTCTCTCTGAATGAGGAATCCGGCGAGTCGGATATTGAGGTGTCAAGCAGTAGCGATGATGACTGTGGGGACTCCTCCACGAGCAACTATAGTCAACAAGGGGAGAGAAGGATGCCAAGGAGAACAAAGCGGATCAGAAGGAAAAAGGAGCAGTCTTAAGAGAATACTTGGAGAGGAAGAGGGAGAACTTGGCTGGGATTACTCAGCCATACAGTTATTACCCCCTAATGGCTCAAATGAGAAAGGGAGAACTCCCAGAGAACAACCGGTGGGTATGACCGTACAGAAAACTAGCGAACAGTCTGAAGAGCCCTCCCTTTCTCTGATCTTACAATGCCTAAGATCGTTCCAGGATGAGGTCAAAATAGAAAATCGACAAGCACGGCTTGCCTCAAAAAAACTACAAGGCTCAATGCGCAAGATCGGGAAAACCTGTACAGAGATAGCGGAGAGGCTAAGCATGGTGGAAACTCGCACAGAGGTGCTAGAAAATACGGTAGACACACTGGAAATACAGGCTACTTCACAAGAGAGCACACTGAGGGATGTGATGTGGAAGTTAGAAGAGGCTGAAAATCGCCAACGACGCAACAACCTGTGGCTGCTAGGGATACCTGAGAACAGTGAAGGCAATGACGTCAGGAAGTTCACAATAAATATGCTGAAAAACGCTCTGCCAGAACTAGCACACTGGGATTGGGATAGAGAAATCCAACGTGTACATAAATTCCCCTCAACAATATCAAAGCGCCCCTCGAACGCTCAGTCGTATCCACGTGCAATATTAATCTATTTTGGAAATTTTCTGCTCCGTCAGGCCGTTTACGATCTGGCCAGGCCTAACATGAAAAGGAACTGGGAGAATTTCTCCTTCTTCACAAAACCAGACTTTGCACACGCCACAGTGGAAAGAAGATGGAGGCTCAGGCAACTTATAGCACCTTTTAAAAAAACAGGAGCTACAGTTTTTCTACAGAATCCGGCTAAGTTAAAAGTTATTTTTCAAAGACGGAACTATCATTTTACTTCAGAAATACAAGCTCAGAAGGTTTTAGAGGAGATCACAGCGGGGAATGCTGGGACTGCCGAGAGCAAATAATACCTTTTAATATTGAAGGCATAATGAGGGTTGAGACCAGGACAGGAATTGTCTGTCTTTCCCTGTTCCAGCTTGTGTTTTCTTTATCTCTTTAGATATTATGTTTTCTTTTTCTTGATTTTTTTTGTTCTTCTATGGACTCTTCAGTTTGATTTTTTTCATTATATTGGGTTTGATTGTGAACATGATGACTAAAATCATATTTGAGTACTGGTGGAGGGGAACGAAGTGGAGAGTGGGTAAGTGTGGTTCAGACACTATCACGCAGGCTCAAGATTGAGCCTGATTGCCTGAAGTATGGTGGGGGGAGGGTGGAGGGAGAGTGGGACGGGGGTGTGGGGGGAAATCTCAGACAGGTGGTAGGAATAAGGGTTGCAATTAAGAGGGGCGAATTGGGGAACAAGAAAGATAGAAAATGGCAGGAAATATTCAGGCGGAAGGTGGCCCAAGAGGAGAAATATATACATCCAGGTATAGAAAAGAATCAACATGGCTAGGTTAAAAATCCTCACCGTTAATATATGTGGCCTTAACAATTTAAAGAAAAGACAAAGAGTGGCTGTGGGATTGCAAATGTCAGGGGCTAATATTATTTGCATTCAGGAGACACACGTCGAGGGGTCACAATGGTATCTACTTAACACACTAGGGTATAAATTTATTACTGCAACAACACAGGGGGCAAGGACTAGGGGGGGTGGCCATTTTGGCGAAAGGGAGTGGGATACAGTTTGTCCGATCTTCATCCGATAAGTATGGGCGGTGGGCAATTACAGAATGTCAGTATAACAACGATAAGAAAATGACATTATGTACAATATATGGAAGTGTTAGTGACGATCCGAATGTACTGGATTATATTTCCAATGAGCTTGCTCACTTGCCCTTCCCATTGATAGTTTGTGGCGATTACAATTTGAATCTTCCCTATGATTGGTCGTTGGAACCTGGGTACAAATACCGGGGAAGGAAACCAAAAGTGTTTCAGGCCCTCAAAAACTTATGTCAGACCCATGGCTTAATAGACTGTTGGCAAATAATGCACCCAAATGATCCAGGATTTACCTTCTTCTCTAATCCGCATTCAACACATGCGAGACTGGATCATATGTTTGCTACGAACACTGTGAGTTCTAATTGTTCAATAGAAAAATTACCACAGGTCCTATCTGATCATAATCCCCTAGTTTTAAATATAGAAATGGGAGCAATGAACCCCAATGTGAAAGTTTGGACCTTTGAAAGAGCATTGTTGTTTAACAAGGAATATTGTCGACATATGAGCAAATGGATACCAGGGTTTTTGAAGGATAATATGGGCAGCGCGGCAATTGATGTGGTTTGGGACGCCCTGAAGGCAGGGATCAGAGGGGAAACGTTATGATTTTCACAAAATCTTAACAAGGAGGCTAAACAAAAAATGGTGGCACTGAAGAGAAATTTGGCATTAGCCGAGGAAGGACTGATAAGGGCTGTTCAGGAGGGACGGGAAATTGAAAGTGAATTAAGATGTGTGCGATTGCTAAAAATTCTATCATTGATATCTTAACAGAAAAAGCCATAGCCAAGGCAACAACACATAGAGAAATCACTTATGAACTAAGCTAGCAGGTTGGTCATCAACTGGCAGTACGTACTAGACAACAAAATACAGCCAATCTAATACAGGAGATTAAAGATCCAGAGTATGGGCAAAAGACCGAGTCTAAAGCAATAAGAGCAGCATTTCAACAGTATTATCAAAAACTATATGATGACACTGGTACAGAACAGGAAAAGATTGAGGAATATCTAGATCAAAGTCCATGGTTAAGATTAGAGGTAGAGGATCAGGACAGTTTGGACTATATACCACAATGGGAGGAAATTTTGCTCTCTATGAATAGCTTAGCCAAGGGGAAGGCGGCCGGTATGGACGGGATACCAACAGAGTTTTATGCTAAATTCTCTCAGCAGTTAAAGAGAATAATCTGTGATTTATTTACACATATCTTTCAGGGTGGGTGAACCCCGGAATCATGGTCTTTAGCCAAAATTGTGGTTTTTCCAAAAAAAAAGAAAGAGCCTACTGAACTTGGGTCTTATCGCCCTATCACCCTGATTAATGGCGACTCAAAAATGTATTCTAAATTATTAGCTAGTCGATTGGCATTGGTTATTCATAAAATTGCTATCTGATCGCCAGCATGGGTTCATCCCAGGGAGGTCCACCACCGACCATGTCCAAAGAGTGATTACATTGTTTGATATTACTGATGTTACAGGAGACCCTATGGCACTTATATTATTTGACGCTGAAAAAGCCTTTGATAGGGTCTCCTGGAAATATCTATGGCCAGCTATGTCAAGAAGTGGCATTAAGGGAGCATTTTATTAGGGCGGTCCAAATGCTATACACTGAACCATCAGCCGTAGTGATGGTAAATGGGATGGTGTCAGAGAAGATAGCCATTACCAGAGGGACAGAGACAGGGGTGCCCATGCTCTCCTCTTCTATTTGCGGTGTTCATTGACCCGTTCATCTGTAGACTTGAGAATAACATATTAATACCGCCAATATGGTCACGAAATTGGCCCACAAAAACATTGGCATATGCGGATGATATCGCTCTAGTCACCAGCGATCCTGTCACCGCGATAAAGGTGATAGAAGAAGAGGCCAAAATCTTTGGAGGAGTATCAGGTTATAAGCTGAACCAAGATAAAACGCAGATAATTCTCAATCATAAAATCAGGATGAGAGATAACCGAGTAGTGGAAAAAGCTACTTATCTGGGGGTTAGCATAACGTCAAAATTGGATAGTCTAGTTAATAACAATCTTGAACCATTAATACAACACACGAAAAAAGATCTTGTTAGGTTAAATAATTTGCATCTGTCCATTGGGGGCAGGTGTAACGTGATCAAAAATGCTTTTTTTACCAAAATTTCTATATTTTTTCAGGACAATATGTTTGGAGTTTACTCCTCAATGGTTTAAGACAATAGAAAGTATGTTTTCCCGGTTTATATGGGGCTATAAGAGACCACGTAGAGCATTAAGATTCATTACCTTGCCTAAAGACAGAGGTGGCTTGGCCCTTCCCAATTTTAAACTTTACTATTGAGCTACCACATTAAGATACAGTATTGAACTATTGCACAAGTTACTAACTTGTGTAACGATATATCTGTAAGAGACAGTAGTTCAGTGACAGATTCCTTACCTTAGAATATCCCCAGGCGTCAGGCTGGATCCGGAAAGTTTTTGCGTAGCAGTACCTTTGCGCGTCGGTAGGCGGGCGTCGTGCGGCTCCGCGTCCGTCGTAGGCGTCGTGATCGCCGGGATGACGTCGCGGGCAGTACTTAGACGCCGCCCTGCGCGCTGGACGCCAGTTCTGTACACGACTTTCCGCGCCAGGAACGCAGAGCCATGCAAGAAGCTGACATAGGTGTCTGAAAAATACTAGGGCCCTGAAAGGGATGTCCTTAACTCCTAGAAATCAGTTCGCAGAACGGGAGGATGGGTGGCGGTAGGAATCTGTCACTAACTACTGTCTCTTACAGATATATCGTTACACAAGTTAGTAACTTGTGCATCTGAAAGAGACACGTTAGTGACAGATTCCTTACCTTAGAATAGATACCCCAGCAATACCAACCCCGGTGGTGGGTCTGCGAACAAAGATCAGACAAGGAAGTCCTGGAGGACAGAACGGCCAAAGAAGCCGTCCCTCCGGACCTGACTGTCAAGGCAGTAATGCTTTGTAAACGTGTGCAGCGAGGCCCACGTAGCTGCCTGACATATAACCGGCAGCGGAACAACGCGGCCCAAGGCCGGGTAGCAGCCGTTGCTCCTGGTGGAAAGGGCACGCAGCCCAACAGGAGGCTCCTTCTTAGCCAAAGAATAGCAGGTCTTGATGCACAAGGTAACCCAGCGGGAGATGGTCCTCTTGTGCACCGCCCGACCTTTTTTGGCGCCCACGTAGCCAACAAAGAGCTGGTCATCCACCCGGAAGTGTTTTGTGCGGTCAATATAGAAGGAGAGCGCACGCTTTGGGTCCAGACGGTGGAGCCTCTCTTCCTCTCTGGAAGGATGCGGAGGCGGAAAGAAGGTGGGCAAAGTGATGGTCTGCCCAATGTGGAAAGCAGTAACCACCTTTGGCAAGAAGGACGGACGCGTCCGAAGAACAACCTTGTCTGGATGAACAGACAGAAAGGGAGGTTTGCAAGATAGAGCCTGGAGCTCACTCACCCGCCGAGCGGAGGTGATGGCCACTCAGAAAGGCTGGTCTTCAGAGTCAGAAGACGAAGAGGACAGTTATGTAGAGGCTCAAAGGGAGCGCAAATTAAAAGGTAAGAACCAAGTTCAAGTCCCACTGAGGCATCACAAACGGAACAGGAGGGAAGAGGTGTAATGCCTTCTAAGAACCTGTTAACAACAGGGACTTGAAAAGGGAGGGCTGATCAGGGAGCCTGAGGAAGGCCGAGATAGCACAAAGATAACCCTTGATGGTACCCAGGGCAGAACCCTGTTGGGCCAGAGAGAGAAGGAACAGAAGGACCTCAGAAAGAGGGGCAGAAAGGGGATTCACAGCCTTTGCTGTGCACCATGCCACAAATTTGTTCCACCTGCAGGCGTATACCACCTTAGTGGAGGGACGCCTGGCTGCCAGAATCACATCACAAACTTCGGGAGGCAAGTCGAAGGAATCAACTGCCGCCGCTCAATCTCCACGCAAGCAGGTGTAGACTGACAGGTTCGGGTGGAGGACCGTCCCCTGCTGCTGCGACAGAAGATCCTCCCGAAGAGGCAGACGGATCGGGGATCTACGCTCATATTGAGTAGCTCGGGATACCAAACTCTTTCGAGCCCAGTCCGGAGCCACAAGAATGACTTGGGCCCGGTCGTGCCGAATCTTCTTCAACACTCTGGGTAGAAGTGGTATAGGCGGAAAGGCGTACAATAGACCGCAACTCCACTCGTGACGAAAAGCGTCGCCGAGCGAGTGCCGCCTTGGAAATTCCAACGCGCAGAACTGATGACATTGCGCTGCTCTCTTCGGTGGCGAATAGATCTAACCAAGGCTCTCCCCATTGTAGAAAGAGTCCTTGCGCCACTTCCGAGTGAAGACGCCATTCGTGATCCATCATGCACCTGCGGCTGAGTTCGCCCGCTCTGGCGTTCAGGGAACCTGCCAGGTGTTGCACCATGAGGAACATGCCCTGATGTTCCAGCCATGTCCAGAGGCGCAGAGCCTCCTGGACAAAGGGTCCAAGACCCCACCCCGCCCTGTTTGTTGCAGTACCACATGGCGGTGGTGTTGTCTGTGAACACCTGCACTACCTTCCCTTTGACAGAGGGAAGGAATGCCTTGAGTGCAAGCCGGATCGCCCGGAGCTCCAGAAGGTTGATATGGAGCCGGGACTCGCCGGAGACCAGAGGCCTCTGATCTCCGCCTTCCCATGTGACCGCCCCATCCCAGAAGGGACGCGTCCGTCACAACTGTGTGCTCTGGCTGGGGAAGGGAGAGGGATCTGCCCATGACCCATTGCCGGTTCGAGAGCCACCACTGCAACTGTCTTGCAGTCCCCTCCGAGATCTGGACGTGATCGGACAGGTTGCCCTGGTGCTGCGCCCACTGGAACTTCAGGTCCCACTGCAGAGCCCGCATATGCCATCTGGCATGATTGACCAGCAGGATGCAGGAGGCCATGAGGCCCAGCAGCCTCAGGGTCATCCGTACCGAAACCCAGGATAAAGGCTGAAAGATCGGAATCATAGCCTGAATATCCCGGACTCGCCGTTCGGGAGGATAGGCCCGAAACTGCGTCGTGTCCAGAAGGAATCAGATGCGACTTCGGCACATTGATGGAGAACCCCAGCGAGTGCAGGAGTTCGGCCGTAGTCTGGAGGTGGGAGACGACTGCCTGGGACGAGCCCGCCTTCAGCAGCCAGTCGTCGAGGTAGGGGAAGACTGAAACCCCTGCCCGGCGCAGATGAGCTGCGACCACCGCCATCACTTTCGTGAACACCCGAGGGGCACTGGTAAGGCCAAAGGGGAGCACGGTGAACTGAAAATGCTCGGGGCCTACCGTGAACCGAAGGTAACGCCGGTGGGCCGGCAGGACGGGGATGTGGAAATATGCGTCCTGCAAGTCCAACACTACCAACCAGTCTCCAGGGTCGAGGGCAGTCAAGACCTGAGCTAGGGTGAGCATCTTGAACTTCTCCTTCCGGAGGAAGCGATTGACGCTCCGGAGGTCCAAGATAGGACGCATGTCCTCCTTGTCCTTTTGGGCACCAGAAAGTAGTGGAGTAGCAACCACGCCCTACTTCTGGGGTCGGAACATGCTCGATGGCCCTCTTGGTCAAGAGGGCCGTGACTTCCTTCTGTAGAAGCACCAAGTGATCCCCTGACATGCGGTGGAATTGAGGTGGCATGGCTGGGGGTGGTCTCGAAGGGGAGGGAGTAGCCCTTCGGACAATGTCCAAGACCCACCTGTCCGAGGTGATGGTGCGCCAGTGGGGAAGGTGATGGCGGACCCTGCCCTCTACTGGCGTGCCGTGCACCTGAAAGGAGGGACTAGGAGGGCTTGGAGGCCGCGGGACGGGCTGGAGGTGGTGGCCTGACCCGCACGCTGGTTGCCTCGATCCGCCACGGCGGAATCCACGCCCTCGGCCACGCGAAGACGCCTGCTGCGCGCGCCGGTGGCTGGGCTGCTGACGTGAAGGGGCGCCCCTACCGTGGCCACGATAGGGGCGAAAAGCAGAAGTCAGCGGAGGGCGTGTAGCAGAAAGGCCCAGAGACTTGGCAGTAGCCCGTGAGTCCTTAAAGCGCTCCAACGCATGGTCTGCTTTGGACCCAAAAAGACCGACTCCATCAAAGGGCATGTCCATGAGAGTATTCTGGACATCCCCTGAAAACCAGTGGTTCTCAGCCAGGTGTGGCGTCGGAGCGCCACCGTCGCTGCAACAGACCTGCCCAGCGAGTCGGCGGTGTCAAGGCCACAACGTATAGTGAATTTAGCCGCATCCCTTCCTTCCGCAATGGCGCGGAAAGCAGTGTCTGGACCTCCTCAGGACACTGGGGCAAAACATCCGCCATCGAATCCCACAGGGAGTGGGTATATCGGCCCAAAAGACAAGCGGTGTTAACGGACCGCAAGCCAGCACTGGAGGAAGAAAAACCTTTCTTCCCAAACTGATCCAGGCGTTTGGATTCCCTATCCGGGAGGGGCGGTAGGGAAGGCGGTTTGGGAAGCGGAGGCTTGGACAACCAAGCTCTCAGGAGTGGGGTGGACAGAGAGAAACAGGGGTCGCCCGGAGCTGGGCGATGGCGTCGTGACACGTTCCGATCCACAGGAGCCCCTGTGTTGGGCTTGGACCAGGCGCCCAAGAGAACGTCAGTGAGGGCGTCGTTAAACGGGCAGCACAGTCTCCGCAGAGGAGGCTGCCGGCTGAAGCACCTCTGTCAAGATGTTAGGCTTGGACCGTCAAAGTAGGGAGTTGGAGACATAAGGCCCCAGCTGCCCTACGCAACACCGTACTGCAAAATTGGCTCCCTCCTCCGTAGCCACGGGAGGAGACAGCATGCCAATGTCAGGGGAAGTATCCAGACCACTGGCCTCCCCTAGACTCTCTGTCCAGTCCTCATCGTACTGACAGTGTCGTGTCAGAGGGTCATCAGACCCCTCCCAGTCCAACTGGTCCTCCTCTGGTTCAAAATAAGGAGGAGGAGGGACAGTTGGGACCTAAGGTCCCATCGGCGCCGGAGCCGAGCGACGCCGGTCCGGGAGCCATGTCCGGAGCCGGAAGGAACTGGGGGACGACGCCGCCCGGAGCCCAGGGCGGCGCCGAGAACGGCACCGGAGACATCGGCGCCGGTGGAGGTGTCGTCAGGTCGACCGCGGCGCCGATGGGGGTTGTGGAGCCGGGATCGAGGCCGGGGTCGAAGCCGGAGCCGGGATCGAGGCTGGAGGCACGGGCGACGCCGGGCCGGAGCCGCCGGGCGACGCCGGAGCAACCCCATCAGGGCCCGCGGGGCCCGAAGGCGCACCGGAGGGGCCTGAAGGCCCGAAGAGGCGGGCCATGGCCGACAGGAATTCCTGCACTTTGGCCGGATCCGCCCCGAACCCGGGAAGGGCGGGTATGGCGGGGGCGACTCCACAGGCATGTCCGGGGCCGCGGGGACGGTGCCGGGAGGGGCCTCAGCCGAGTCGCGAGATCGGCGAGGCGAAGTCCTAGAGCGATGATGCTTTTGGACTTCTTAGTGTTTCGACCTTACCGGACGAAGACGACTTCGACGCCGACGACCGGTGTGGACTCCGCGATCGACCCCTGGACCTCTCACGCGACCGGGGCTTCCGCGGAGCCGAGTGCAGGGCCCCGAGGAGCTTTCGAGACCGCTCTCGCAAAGCTTTCGGGTTAAGGGCCTGGCAGTCGGTACAAGACTCCGTGTCGTGGCCTCGGCCGAGGCAGAAGAGACACTCCCAATGCGGGTCGGTGACGGACATCATCCGCGCACAGGCGCCGCAACGTTTGAAACCGGGCATCCCTACAACACCTTGAGAGATGAAAAACAGTGACAAAATTAACCAAAAAGTATGGTCAAAAAATGACCAGGGCACTGCTCTTCCCGGATCTGCGCTTGCTGGCGCGGAAAAGAAGAACTGACGCCAGCGCGCAGGGGCGGCGTCTAAGTACTGCCCGCGACGTCATCCCGGCGATCACGACGCCTACGACGGACGCGGAGCCGCACGACGCCGCCTACCGACGCGCAAGGGTACTGCTACGCAAAAACTTCTTCCGGATCCAGCCTGACGCCTGGGGATATTCTAAGGTAAGGAATCTGTCACTAACGTGTCTCTTTCAGATATCGACAGATATAGACAACAGGACAAATGTTAGTATTCCAACACCACAGGAACTTATATTGGGTGAAGAAACTCAGAGGGTGCCTTTGGCTGCATTTACACAATAGTTATTTTAAGAAAGTCAGTTTTAAAACCCTTTTCGGCATTCACAAAGTTTGGAACAATGTACGTAAATTGTTGGGAATTGGGAGGCTATCTTTCTATACACCGTTATCTAATAACCACAATCTACCAGAGATTTTTACGGATGCATGTATGAATAGATGGATACGGGCGAGGATCACGCAGCTGGGTTGTTCTTACTCGACCCTAGGGCTGAAGTCTTTTGAGGAATTAAAAATTATTATACACTAGACCATAGGGATTTCTTTAAATTTCTCCAGGTTAGGGATTTTCTGTGGAGAAAGGGGGGGTGGAGGATCCAAATTTCAAATAGTCCAAACCTTGGAAATCCTAATCAAAAATAGAACAGTAACTATTGGAGAAGTCTACGAATATATGAATGCTTCTTTTCCAGATGATATGGATAAATGTTTTTTAAAATGGCAGGCTAAATTGGGGTTTCAGCTGAAACCTTTTACTGTTCTTATGAATTATCTCAGTCTCTCTTAATGTCCACTAGACTACAAGCCCAATACTACAAGACTTTTTTTCATTATATTATACACCAAGCAAGATAGCCAAGTGGGGGTCTGGTAAAGGAACGGTATGCCCATGTTGTGCTTTATATGAGGCCGATATTGTGCATATATTTGCATTATGTAATGTACTACAGGAGCTAATCACCGATATAGCAGGCTTTTTATCAGAGATTTTAAATGCAAGAATAGAAATTTCAGTGGAAGAAATAATTCTAGGTATAGCTGGAGTAAATCGATCAAGAAATATGCAAGGATTGATCTGTGTGGCAATGGCTGTTCTAAGGATATGTATAGCTCAGCTTGGCTGGATCCAACCCCGCCGGCATTTCAACAATGGCGAGCCCGATTATTGGCGACATGTAGCTTAGAGGTAGCTATATATAAAAGAAAGGGGCGCAACAAACGTAAAAAAGGGTTGAAATTATGGGATCCTTTTAATACAGTGGATGCAAAGCCACAGCGGGACAGGATAGACCCTGGTCTGTTTATTGTATATAATGGTGAAACCCAAACATGAAATAACCACGATCTGAAAGTATAGATCGCAAAGTAAAGAAAGTCTAGATCGCAATGGATAATGTTGCACCAGATGAATTAAGTGTTTGTTATCATAATATTTATGAAGTTTGTAATAATGTTATGCTTATTTGTAAATGTCTGAGAAGGGTGGGGGTATGGGAAGGGGGTGGTTTTCGTATGCATAAAAACAATAAAGAATATTAAAAACAAAAAAAAGAAATGAGGGGGCAGCAATCTGTCTCCTTCCCCATCATCATCAGTGCCTGAAGGAGATGAGTGCCTCTTGTAATGTGTCTGAATCAGAGCCATAAAAAACATAAATCCTCTGCTGGTACTGGTGCCGAGGCAGAGCTCTTGTATTGGAATTCGGATGTATAACCACTGGTTACGCTTTGTGATTTCATAGCGACCAAAGGCCTGGAGCGAGCTGATACTGATTTGGGAGATCGGATACTCGATTGACAAAGTAGGAGTCTGCAATGGAATGGAAGGAACTGAAGTGGACCTTAGCACTGGAGTAGAAGTCAGAAGTGGACTTAATAGGGGCCTGGCAGCACCTCCCAAGGGACAGTGTCAAGGGCAGACCTGCCTGAGGAAGTCCAACTGGTGACATCCTCTGTTTCCTGCGGACCCAAAGGTGCGCTAGATGGTGACAGAATTGCACCAAAAATCTGCAGCTTAGACTTTTAAAATGCTATTATCTGTAAGGGGGTCAATGACAGTCCAGGGAACTCTGGGTTTGCCGGGACCAACTGTGAAATCTGTTAATATTCAGGAGACATTGAGGCAGTGCAACATATATTTTGGTGCCTTCTCACTAGATTTCGAATAGTGGGATGGGGTAGAGTCAGCTTTGCCTTCTTCTGCTTATTTCAGAGACTCTGACTTTCCTTTCCAGGAAGACGTTGAGCAGGAAATGGACTTTTCGCAGGAGCAGTCATAGTGGGCCCTATGTTACAACTGCGACTCTCTTGTTATATTCGGTGATGCCTTTCGGGAGCATGCCTTATACAGTATTGGCCGGAGCCAAAGTTCTACAGGCATACTGCATGCGGTTCTGTGACCAACATCGACTTCCTATATTTCCCAGCACTTCTTGAATCTTGTCATTTTCAATGGGGACATAGATTCCTAGCACACTGTAGAAAGTTGTTTGGTGTTGATGGAAGTTCGACAAAGTCGGAAAAAGTGCTCTGGATCTGCATAAAAGTGAGTGGAAAGAAACTGACGTCAGCACGCAGGGGTGGAGCTGATATGCAACTTCCCTTCATCACTTCCAGGGCAGGAAGGAGTCACCTTAACACTATACAGCACCACCTACTGGTATGGTGCTACATTGCTGGAAGAATTCTCCACATCCAGTCTGGTGTCTAGGGATATTTTAAAGGTAAGGAATCTGCTGTTTAAAGTATCAATTAGAATTGTATAACAGGTGTGAAGCTCGCTTGTAATCTCAGGCCACTTGCAATCTTATCTCATCTGCTTTCTGGTTTAGAACGACATTCAAAATAAAAATTATTGAATTACAAGCGAAATCATTGTATTGCAGTATTTACTTGTTTCAAAAGATGAACATCATGGTAGCGAAAAATTCACATATCAAGTGATATGCCTCAGTTGAGGCTATATCAATTACAGAAATACTCATATGAGGATAATGAATCATTGGTACATTTTTAAAAGCCAACATGACATTCAGGTAACATAGTTTAGTTATTGATACCACATTGAAAGCAGCCATGACACTGAAGTAGCCAACACATGTTCTCATGGAGTCCCCGCTTCTTCAGGGCTCATTCAAGCTATAGGGCCCACACAAAACCTCCAAGATAAAACAAAATTAGAAAATCAATGGAATCTCCATAGAGAAATTACAGATAAAAATGCTTTACATCATCATCAGCAGTGACAGTGCGTTCCCGCATGGACCATCTAGTTGAATCACGTCTAGATGATCCAACTCGATGGTCCATACGGGAACGTGCTGTCACTGCTGATGTAAAAGCATTTTATCTGCAATTTCTCTATGGAGTCTCAACTGATTGCCAGATTTTGGAACGCTATGAGGTGCAAATAAGGCTGTGAATATGTGTGAAATATAATACGGGATGAATTCAAAATGCAGCATTTCATACACTAACTTTGCCATTGGTTTTCTAATTTTGCTTTACCTTGGAGGTTTTCTGTGGGACCCTATTGATAGAATGAGCCCTGAAGAAGCGGGGATTCTGTGAAACACGTGTTGGCTACTTCAGTGTCATGGCTACTTTCGATGTTGTGTTCAATAACTAATGCAAAAACAACAGTTGATGGACAGAATGCAGAACAATGTCATACATTCACCCCAGTACAGAGATCTGGGCCTAAATCCATCGTTTTTTTGCTCACCATGCCATTCCAGTTTGAACCCAGCCATATGCAAATCAGTCTTGACCCTGTGCCTCATGGGAACAGTCCAGCCCGAACTGCCAAGCCAGGTCCTCCCTGGACTGGAAACAAGCATCCTAGGACCGGTTTCGGGTTTCACCCTCTTCAGCCAGGATAGCTTGATTCCAGTGGCATGGAGAGCACGGGACCCACGTCTGGGCATAGCCGTCCCACTCGGGGTGACAAATGCAAAAACAACAGTTGATGGACAGAATGCAGAACAATGTCATACATTCACCCCAGTACAGAGATCTGGGCCTAAATCCATCGTTTTTTGCTCACCATGCCATTCCAGTTTGAACCCAGCCATATGCAAATCAGTCTTGACCCTAGCTCATGGGAACAGTCCAGCCCGAACTGCCAAGCCAGGTCCTCCCTGGACTGGAAACAAGCATCCTAGGACCGGTCTCGGGATTTCACCCCTCTTCAGCCAGGATAGCTTGATTCCAGTGGCATGGAGAGCACGGGACCCACGTCTGGGCATACCCGTCCCACTCGGGTGACAAATGCAAAAACAACAGTTGATGGACAGAATGCAGAACAATGTACATACATTCACCCCAGTACAGAGATCTGGGCCTAAATCCATCGTTTTTTTGCTCACCATGCCATTCCAGTTTGAACCCAGCCTTTGGTATCGCTTCGCCTCTAAATTGGCAGGGTATGCCCAGACGTGGGTCCCTTGCTCACTTTGCCACTGGATTCAAGATAGCCTGGCTGATGAGGGTTTTGAACCCGAAACCGGTCCCAGGATGCTTGTTTCCGGTCCAGGGAAGACATGGCTTGGCAGTTCGGGCTGGACTGTTCCCATGAGGCACAGGGTCAGACTGATTTGCAGATGGCCTTGTCTGAACTGGGGTGGTGGAGTGAGCTAAAGAATGATGATGGATTAAACCCAGATCAGTTGACTGGGGGTGAGTGTTTGATTTGCTCTGACTCTCCGTCCATCATCCCTTTGGTATCGCTTTGTTCGCCCTAAGTTGGCAGGGTATGCCCAGACGTGGGTCCCTTGCTCACTTTGCCACTGGATTCAAGATAGCCTGGCTGATGAGGGTTTTGAACCCGAAACCGGTCCCAGGATGCTTGTTTCCGGTCCAGGGAAGACATGGCTTGGCAGTTCGGGCTGGACTGTTCCCATGAGGCACAGGGTCAGACTGATTTGCAGATGGCCTTGTCTGAACTGGGGTGGTGGAGTGAGCTAAAGAATGATGATGGATTAAACCCAGATCAGTTGACTGGGGGTGAGTGTTTGATTTGCTCTGACTCTCCGTCCATCATCCCCTTTGGTATCGCTTGTTCGCCCTAAGTTGGCAGGGTATGCCCAGACGTGGGTCCCTTGCTCACTTTGCCACTGGATTCAAGATAGCCTGGCTGATGAGGGTTTTGAACCCGAAACCGGTCCCAGGATGCTTGTTTCCGGTCCAGGGAAGACATGGTTTGGCAGTTCGGGCTGGACTGTTCCCATGAGGCACAGGGTCAGACTGATTTGCAGATGGCCTTGTCTGAACTGGGGTGGTGGAGTGAGCTAAAGAATGATGATGGATTAAACCCAGATCAGTTGACTGGGGGTGAGTGTTTGATTTGCTCTGACTCTCCGTCCATCATCCCCTTTGGTATCGCTTTGTTCGCCCTAAGTTGGCAGGGTATGCCCAGACGTGGGTCCCTTGCTCACTTTGCCACTGGATTCAAGATAGCCTGGCTGATGAGGGTTTTGAACCCGAAACCGGTCCCAGGATGCTTGTTTCCCGGTCCAGGGAAGACATGGCTTGGCAGTTCGGGCTGGACTGTTCCCATGAGGCACAGGGTCAGACTGATTTGCAGATGGCCTTGTCTGAACTGGGGTGGTGGAGTGAGCTAAAGAATGATGATGGATTAAACCCAGATCAGTTGACTGGGGGTGAGTGTTTGATTTGCTCTGACTCTCCGTCCATCATCCCCTTTGGTATCGCTGTGTTCAATAACTAAACTCTGTTACTCAAATGTCAAGTTGACTTTTAAAAATGTATCAATGATTCATTGTCTTATGAGCATTTCTGTAATTAATTGATATAACCTTAAATTGAGGCATATCACTTGATATTTGAATTTATTGCTACCATGATGTACATCTTTTGAAACAAGTAAATACAGCAATAATATATCAATGATTTCGCTTGTGATTCAATCATTTTTATTTTGAATGTCGTTCTTGTACTCCCCACAATCCTTATAAAGCTTATGTAACGTTTGTCAGTTGGGTAAACTTACATTTTTGGGTTAGACTAGCGCAGGGCCATTTCTCAGTTTAGCCACTCTTTTTATGAACACTGCTTTCTGGTTTAATAGCTATGAAACATACTGCTCTGAACATTTATTGGGTCCAACAAGCACCAGGAATAGAACTGTCTCACCGTCCTTCAATAAAAGTCACATATTGTTTTATCTTGTCTTAGTAGGAAAAATCTGGCTTTTGTGTTACATTTGATAAACAGATGCAAAACAATAAGATGGCCAGCTAGTTTTCTAGGCCTCATTGCTAGGACATTTTTAGATAGAGAGGGCACACTCTTGCCCTAAATGGACAATTTCTCTACATGGGAACCCTATCCTAATATGGATGCACTTGAAATCACAGGGGGAAGGGGTGGGGGGGTTGTTGGGGGAGAGTCTGTAGTTTTACAATGAAGGCCTATATGTATATTCTCCTTGGATTACTGTTTCAGTTATCTGACATGAACATGTTACAACCTCACTAAGAAATCTCAATTGCCTTGATCCAGTTCTACCACTGCAATAATTTGTACATGAGATAAAACTCATTTGGCGCTCAATAAATGTATAAACATTCAGGCTTTGGAATGATTTAATCACTTTGACAGCCAAGTGATCCGTGACAAGAGGTGCATTTTTATCTTCCATGCATTGATTCTCTCCTCTGAGAATTGTAAATGGTTTCTGTATTCAAAACAGCATCTAAAAACAACATTCTGTTTTGTGAAAGAAGTGAGGATGTATTTAAAGTTTACTGATAATCAGAGGTAATGAAGGCATTCTATTGTGGGTAGCTTTCTTGCTGCTTTCAGAGCAGACTAGGAGCTGATCATTGAGTCAAGCAGATATGTGAAGTCTGCCGTTCTTTTTTACGTACAATCAGTCATCACCAGCAGGACTATGATCAACATAGTCAGAGCTAAACTTGAAAGGAAAACATTGTTTTAAGTATATAATGGTATTAGCATATGCCAAATCAGAGTTACTTGCAATGGTTTGAATTAATTGGAATGCAGAGGTACGAGTCCTCCACGCTAAGGGATGCCATGCAACCTCCATCAATCAGTACTTGACATATGAGTATACATTATACCCCATTTGTGAATTAGGTACCCTCTGCATGGCTCCTTCTTTTGGTAAGGCTGAAGTGTTTTGCAGCAACAGTTAATGCTGAAAGGAAGTGTTCTCTTGACAAGAAAGACCACTTGAAAGATGTCAAGGCACGTCAGATGCACAAGTTACTAACTTGTGTAACGATATATCTGTAAGAGACAGTAGTTAGTGACGCACAAAGTTACTAACTTGTGTAATCGATATATCTGTAGAGACAGTAGTTAGTGACAGATTCCTTACCTTTGAATATCCCCAGGCGTCAGGCTGGATCCGGAAAGTTATTGCGTAGCAGTACCTTTGCGCGTCGGTAGGCGGGCGTGCCGTGCGGCTCCGCGTCCGTCGCCGTGATCGCCGGGATGACGTCGCGCGCTGACGTCAGTTCTGTACACGACTTTCCGCGCCAGGAACGCAGAGCCATGCAAGAAGCTGACATAGGTGTCTGAAAAATACTAGGGCCCTGAAAGGGATGTCCTTAACCCTAGAAATCAGTTCGCAGAACGGGGAGGATGGGTGGGCGGTGAGGAATCTGTCACTAACTACTGTCTCTTACAGATATATCGTTACACAAGTTAGTAACTTGTGCATCTGAAAGAGACACGTTAGTGACAGATTCCTTACCTTAGAATAGATACCCCAGCAATACCAACCCCGGTGGTGGGTCTGCGAACAAAGATCAGACAAGGAAGTCCTGGAGGACAGAACGGCCAAAGAAGCCGTCCCTCCGGACCTGACTGTCAAGGCAGTAATGCTTTGTAAACGTGTGCAGCGAGGCCCACGTAGCTGCCTGACAGATAACCGGCAGCGGAACACGCGGCCCAAGGCCGTGGTAGCAGCCGTTGTCCTGGTGGAATGGGCACGCAGTCCAACAGGAGGCTCCTTCTTAGCCAAAGAATAGCAGGTCTTGATGCACAAGGTAACCCAGCGGGAGATGGTTCGCTTGTGCACCGCCCGACCTTTTTGGCGCCCACGTAGCCAACAAAGAGCTGGTCACCCACCCGGAAGTGTTTTGTGCGGTCGATATAGAAGGAGAGCGCATGTTTTGGGTCCAGACGGTGGAGCCTCTCTTCCTCTCTGGAAGGATGCGGAGGCGGAAAGAAGGTAGGCAAAGTGATGGTCTGCCCAATGTGGAAGGCAGTAACCACCTTTGGCAAGAAGGACGGACGCGTCCGAAGAACAACCTTGTCTGGATGAACAGACAGAAAGGGAGGTTTGCAAGATAGAGCATGGAGCTCACCTCACCCGCCGAGCGGAGGTGATGGCCACCAGAAAGGCTGTCTTCAGAGTCAGAAGACGAAGAGGACAGTTATGGAGAGGCTCAAAGGGAGCGCACAGTAAAAAGGTAAGAACCAAGTTCAAGTCCCACTGAGGCATTACAAACGGAACAGGAGGGAAGAGGTGTGTAATGCCTTTAAGAACCTGTTAACAACAGGGGACTTGAAAAGGGAGGGCTGATCAGGGAGCCTGAGGAAGGCCGAGATAGCACAAAGATAACCCTTGATGGTACCCATGGCAGAACCCTGTTGGGCCAGAGAAAGAAGGAACAGAAGGACCTCAGAAAGAGGGGCAGAAAGGGGATTCACAGCCTTTGCTGTGCACCATGCCACAAATTTGTCTCCACCTGCAGGCGTATACCACCTTAGTGGAGGGACGCCTGGCTGCCAGAATCACATCACAAACTGCGGGAGGCAAGTCGAAAGGAATCAACTGCCGCCGCTCAATCTCCACGCAAAGCAGGTGTAGACTGGACAGGTTCGGGTGGAGGACCGTCCCCTGCTGCTGCGACAGAAGATCCTCCCGAAGAGGCAGACGGATCGGGATCGACGCTCATACTGGAGTAGCTCGGGATACCAAACTCTTCGAGCCCAGTCCGGAGCCACAAGAATAACTTGGGCCCGGTCGCGCCGAATCTTCTTCAACACTCTGGGTAGAAGTGGTATAGGCGAGAAAGGCGTACAATAGACCGCAACTCCACTCGTGACGAAAAGCCGCCGCCGAGCGAGGTGCCGCCTTGGAAATTCCAACGCGCAGAACTGATGACATTGCGCGTTCTCTTCGGTGGCGAATAGATCTAACCAAGGCTCTCCCCACTGTAGAAAGAGTCCTTGCGCCACCTCCCAGTGAAGACGCCATTCGTGATCCATCATGCACCTGCGGCTGAGTTCGGTCCCGCCTCTGGCGTTCAGGGAACCTGCCAGGTGTTGAACCATCAGGAACATGCCCTGATGTTCCAGCCATGTCCAGAGGCGCAGAGCCTCCTGACAGAGGGTCCACGACCCCACCCCGCCCCTGTTTGTTGCAGTACCACATGGCGGTGGTGTTGTCGGTGAACACCTGCACTACCTTCCCTTTGACAGAGGGAAGGAATGCCTTGAGTGCAAGTCGGATCGCCCGGAGCTCCAGAAGGTTGATATGGAGCCGGGACTCCGCTCGGAGACCAGAGGCCTCTGATCTCCGCCTCTCCCATGTGACCGCCCCCATCCCAGAAGGGACGCGTCCGTCACAAGTGTGTGCTCTGGCTGGGGAAGGGAGAGGGATCTGCCCAGGACCCATTGCCGGTTCGAGAGCCACCACTGCAACTGTTTTGCAGTCCCCTCCGAGAGCTGGACGTGATCGGACAGGTTGCCCCTGGTGCTGCGCCCACTGGAACTTCAGGTCCCACTGCAGAGCCTGCATATGCCATCTGGCATGATTGACCAGCAGGATGCAGGAGGCCATGAGGCCCAGCAGCCTCAGGGTCATCCCGTACCGAAACCCAGGATAAAGGCTGAAAGATCGGAATCATAGCCTGAATATCCCGGACTCGCCGCTCGGGAGGATAGGCCCGAAATCTAGCGTCGTGTCCAGAACTGCTCCGATGAAAAGGAGCTGTGGAGAAGGAATCAGATGCGACTTCGGCACATTGATGGAGAACCCCAGCGAGTGCAGGAGTTCGGCCGTAGTCTGGAGGTGGGAGACGACTGCCTGGGACGAGCCCGCCTTCAGCAGCCAGCTCGCCGAGGTAGGGGAAGACTGAAACCCCTGCCCGGCGCAGATGAGCTGCGACCACCGCCTATCACTTTCGTGAACACCCGAGGGGCACTGGTAAGGCCAAAGGGGAGCACGGTGAACTGAAAATGCTCGAGGCCTACCGTGAACCGGAGGTAACGCCGGTGGGCCGGCAGGACGGGGATGTGGAAATAGGCGTCCTGCAAGTCCAACACTACCAACCAGTCTCCAGGGTCTAGGGCAGTCAAGACCTGAGCTAGGGTGAGCATCTTGAACTTCTCCTTCCGGAGGAAGCGATATTGACGTTCCGGAGGTACAAGATAGGACGCATGTCCTCCTTGTCCCTTTTGGGCACCAGAAAGTAGTGGGAGTAGCAACCACGCCCTACTTCTGGGGTCGGAACATGCTCGATGGCCCTCTTGGCCAAGAGGGCCGTGACTTCCTTCTGTAGAAGCACCAAGTGATCCCCTGACATGCGGCGGAATTGAGGTGGCATGGCTGGGGGTGGTCTCGAGGGGGAGGGAGTAGCCCCTTCGGACAATGTCCAAGACCCACCTGTCCGAGGTGATGGGACGCCAGTGGTGAAGGTGATGGCGGACCCTGCTCCCGACTGGCGTGCTGTGCACCTGAAAGGAGGGACTAGGAGGGCTTGGAGGCCGCTGGACGGGTTGGAGGTGGTGGCCTGACCCGCACGCTGGTTACCCGAACCGCCACGGCGGTATCCACATCCTCGGCCACGCGAAGACGCCTGCTGCGCGGGCCGGTGGCTGGGCTGCTGACGTGACTGAGCGCCCCTTCCGTGGCCACGATAGGGGCGAAAAGCAGAAAGGTAGCGGGAGGGCGTGTAGCAGAAAGGCCCAGTGGACTTGGCAGTAGCCCGTGAGTCCTTAAAGCGCTCCAACGCATGGTCTGCTTTGGAACCAAAAAGACCGACTTCCATCAAAGGGCATGTCCATGAGAGTATTCTGGACATCCCCTGAAAAACCAGTGGTTCTCAGCCAGGCGTGGCAACGCAGCGCCACCGTCGTTGCAATAGATCTGCCCAGCGAGTCGGCGGTATCAAGGCCACATCGTATGGTGTATTTGGCCGCATCCTTCCTTCCGCAATGGTGCGGGAAAGCAGTGTCTGGACCTCCTCAGAACACTGGGGCAAAACAGTCGCCACCGAATCCCACAAGGAGTGGGTATATCGGCCCAAAAGACAAGCGGTGTTGATGGACCGCAAGCCAGCACTGGAGGAAGAAAAACCCTTCTTCCCAAATTGATCCAGGCGTTTGGATTCCCTATCCGGGAGGGGCGGTAGGGAAGGCGGTTTGGGAAGCGGAGGCTTGGACAACCAAGCTCTCAGGAGTGGGGTGGACAGAGAGAAACAAGGGGTACCGCCCGGAGCTGGGCGATGGCGTCGGGACACGTTCCTATCCACAGGAGCCCCTGTGTTGGGCTTGGACCAGGCGCCCAAAAGAACGTCAGTAAGTGCATCGTTAAACGGCAGCACAGTCTCCAAGGAGGAGGCCGCCGGCTGAAGCACTTCTGTCAAGAGATTAGTCTTGACCGTCACCGTAGGGAGTCGGAGATGTAAGGCTCCAGCTGCCCTACGCAACACCGTTGCAAAATTGGCTCCCTCCTCCGTAGCCACGGGAGGAGACAGCATGCCAGTGTCAGGGGAAGTATCTAGACCACTGGCATTCCCTAGTTCCTCTGCCCAGTCCTCATCATACTGACACTGCTGTGCCAGAGGGTCCTCAGACCCCTCCCAGTCCTCCTGGTCCTCCTCCGGTTCAAAGTAAGGAGGAGGAGGGACATTTGGGACCCAGGGTCCCATCGGCGCCGGAACCGGCTTCGAAGCGACGTCGGTCCGGCTCCATGTCCGGAGCCGGAGAGTACATGGGACGACGCCGCCCTGAGCCCCGGGCGGTGTCAGGAACGGCACCGGAGACATCGGGCGCCGGGCGTGGTCAGGTCGACCGGCGCCGATGGGGGTTGCGGTACCACCGGAGCCGGGATCGAGGCCGGGGCCGAAGCCGGAGCCGGGATCGAGGCTGGAGGCACGAGCGACGCCGGGACCGGAGTCGGGCGGCGACGCCGGGGCAAGCCCCATCAGGACCCGGGGCCCGAAGGCGCACCGGAGGGACCTTGAGGCCCGAAGAGGCGGGCCATGGCCGACAGGAATTCTCAGTAGTTTAGGCCGGATCCGCCCCGAACCCGGGAAGGACGGGGTATTGCGGGGCGACTCCACAGGCATGTCCGGGGCCGCGGGGCGGGGACGGTGCCGGGAGGGGCCTCAGCCGAGTCGCGAGATCCGGCGAGGCGAAGTCCTAGAGCGATGATGCTTTTTGGACTTCTTGTGCTTAGACTTACCGGACGACGAAGACTCTGGATCCCGACGACCGGTGAGGACTCCGCGACCGACCCCTCGACCTCTCACGCGACCGGGGCTTGGAATGGCGCGGAGCCGACTGCCGGGCCTCGAGGAGCTTTCGAGACCGCTCTCGCAAAGCTTTCGGGCTGAGGGCCCGGCGAGTCGGAACACGACTTCGCGTCGTGGCCTCGGCCGAGGCAGAAGAGACACTCCAGATGCGGGTCTGTGATGGACATCATCCGAGCACAGGCGTCGCAACGTTTAAAGCCGGGCATCCCTACGACACCTTGGAGTCGATTCGAAGAAACAGTGAAAAAATTCACCCAAAAAGTTAGTGAAAAAATGACTAGGGCACTGCTCTTCCCGGATCTGCGCTTGCTGGCGCGGAAAAGAAGAACTGACGTCAGCGCGCAGGGCGGCGTCTAAGTACTGCCCGCGACGTCATCCCGGCGATCACGACGCTGACGACGGACGCGAGCCGCACGACGCCGCCTCACCGACGCGCAAGGGTACTGCTACGCTAAAGCTTTTCCGGATCCAGCCTGACGCTTGGGGATATTCTAAGGCAAGGAATCTGTCACTAATTTGTCTCTTTCAGATAGATTCCTTACCTTAGAATATCCCCAGGCGTCAGACTGGATCCGGAAAGTTTTTGCGTAGCAGTACCCTTGCGCGCCGGTAGGCGGCGTCGTGCGGCTCGCGTCCGTCGTC
>CAWUFW010028049.1:0-23721 GCA_963921515.1 Calotriton arnoldi
GTGCCATGTTGGAACCCCATCTCCGTCCCCGCAGGGTGTATCCGACAGCTGTCACCCCCACGGCTAAGGTGATGGCCGCCATGCATTTCTTCGCCACTGGGTCATTCCAGCACACAGTGGGCAGTGGAGGAGGGATGTCCCAGCCCATGTTCAGCAAGGTGCTGAGGGATGTACTGGCAGCCATGATGCTGTACCGAAACAGGTACATCCGCTTCCCCAGGGCTCGTGAATTGGCGGCAGTGAAGGGTGCATTCTATGCCCTTGGCAGAATCCCACACGTCGTTGAAGCCATTGACTGCACACATGTTGGCCTTGTTCCACCACAGGCCACTGAGCACCTGTACCGCAACAGGAAGCACACGCACTCCCTGAATGTGCAAGTGGTGTGCCTTGCGGACATGGTGATCACCCACGTGTGTGCAAAGTTCCCAGGCTCGGCCCATGACGCACACATAATGCGCAACAGCATCTTGCCACGACTGATGTCCAATCTGCAACAGGATCGTGGCTGTATTGTCGGTGAGTATGTGGAGTGGTGTAGCGTGCTGGTTGTGCGATGCTGTCCCCTGTCCAGTTGGAATAGCAACGGTTCTCTGTGTCCCTCACACCCAGGTGACTCTGCGTACCCGAATGGGGCATGGCTGCTCAGTCCATTGAGGAATCCTCGCACCCCAGCAGACGATCGCTACAATGAGGCACATGGGAGGACCAGACGTGTGGTCGAGCGTACCTTTGGCCTCCTCAAGTCCAGGTTCAGGTGCCTGGACCGCACCGGGGGTGCGCTGGCGTACTCCCCACAGAAAGTGTGCCAGATAGTGGTGGCATGCTGCATGCTGCACAATCTGGCCATTCGGAAGCAGATCCCCCTCATCGTGGATGACGGAGATCAACCAGGGCCCCAGCCCGCAGACCAGGACAGCTCGAGTGAGGAGGACAGCGGAGAGGAGGAAGCTGGTAATGTGCGGCAGCAGCTCATCGCCCAGTACTTCACTTGACGGTGAGTGTCCATGTACGACGGCTGATGTGGCTGTGTCTGTGCAGGTGTGTGTGTGCTGTGTCAGGGTGGCCGTTTGTTCACTGCGTGCTGTGTGTCAACGCTCCATGGCCAGGGTAGTATGCCACTGTTGGTGGCTGTGGCATTGTGCCCTATTGCTCTGTGCGATGTGTGTACATTGCTTGTAGTTGTTGACATGTGATGGGTGTGTGACACACTCATTGAATGTGCTCCTGTTCTGTCTCCCACCCCTAGGTCCCTACAGGCCCTCCGGTTCCATTGCCATGCCACGCATCAGGTGCCTTTCCGCCCAAGGTGGCCGTTGTATTCCGTACAAATAAAACACAGGGCACAAACAGCAGTTTGTGTAAGAGGTGCATTTATTTCAAACTGTGACATGTGATTGTGTGTAAGGTGATGACAAAAGTGGTGCGTGCAGTGACAATGAGCTGTTGGTCATGGCTGCGTGATGCTCAGGGTGTACCCACTGGTTCTATGTCCATAGTCCAACACACACATGCCATCCAGATGGCTGTGTGGAGTGGGATCGTAGTCCAAGTCAATGCAGTGGGTGGTCAAGGAAGGCTGGCTGGCTGCCTCACTTGCGTCTGGAGCGTGCGAAGTCCTCCCGGGAGATCTGCTTCCACTTCGGACGGCCCCTTCCACGTTTGCGAGGGGGGGTGCCTGCTTGCGACATGCTGGTAGTTGAGGTGTGCTCACTGGCTGTGGACGCAGGGGAACTGGACACTGCTGCTCGACCCTGCGCCCCGGCAGGTGGTGGCGGAGGGGGAGCTGCTGTCCCTGGCTGTGACCTCACCGCCACCACCAGCTGGCCCATGAGGTCCACGAGTTGGCCCATACGGGCGTCCATGGACCTCAGCACCCCCAGCACCTCCCGCGTGTCTGAAGCAGACCTGACCCATTGTTCTTGGGCCTCTTCATAGGCCCCAAGGACTCTGGCCATTTGAGGCAGGGCATGGCTCCCAGGGGAGACTTGCGTTTCCCTGACCCTGCTCCTCCTACCAGTCCTGCTGCCACCGGCCTGCCCACTAGCCACATTGCTCACCACGGTCCTCGCTGTGGCTCCCAGGGTGGATCCAGTCGGCCGGGCCACCACCTGCGCTGGGGCTGGTGCCAGCGAAGACGTGGTGGTGGTGGCGGCGGTGGTGGTCGGTGCGGCGATGGTGGCGGTTGCGGCAATGGTAGTGGCCGCAATGACCGTGGGTGTGGCCGCAATGACCGTGGGTGTGGCCGCAACGACAGTGGCAGCAGGGGGCTGGGAATGTTCAGCAGCCCTGGATGATGGGTTGGTGGGTAGGAGGGGTCCTGGGGAGCGGCTGGGCCCTGCCACACCAGATGGGCCTGCTTGGTGGTCCGTGTCCGAAGAGGAGGACAGATCCTCCACATCCGTGTGTCCTCGTTGGGGGCTTGTAGGCTGGCTGTGCTGGCTGCTGTCTCCATCCCCAGCATCCAGCAGTTCGTCACCTGTGGAGAGAATGAGATTTGTTATTGTGTTGCACCTGGCGAAGTATGTATTTGTCGTCTGACATTAACAGTTCGTGCAATCTCGTACATGGGTTTCCCGGAGGCGTGTGTGTGGCTGTGGCATTTGTAGTTGTGTGTGCTTGACAATGGGACTGTGTGCTGTGCACATGTGGTATGGGACGGATTGGCCATGCCGATGGGTGTGTTGCTGTGCCCCTACTTATTGTGACTCTGGTGTATGCGGGCTCCTGGCCCATCCTGGGTCTGGTTTGTACTTTGCTTTTGGTGTTCAGATGGGACGCTTAGGAACGCATATGGCAACATGGGGGCCATGCCCCAGATTCGCATTTGGGATGGAATATGCTTTTGGGGTACATGCTGTGAGCCATGGGTGCCGAACGTGACATGTGTTGTGGCAGCATGACAGTGCATGGTTTGAGGTGTGTGCATGCTTGACATGGCCTGCATATTTGCTGTCTGTTGTGATTACTGGACATGGCATTGGACGCATCGTTATGAGTGAGTGATGGTTGTGTGCCAGCCAACGTATTGCAGTTGTCCCATCTCCTTGGTGTGCGTGCTGCCCTGTGCCATGTGCATCACTGCAGTGCTCGGGGGTGTGGCCCATGTTGTGTGTTGTTGCTCACAGTGTGTCGTGCGCTTCATTGACTTCTGGCACATGGTTGGTCATGGGCATGTATCTTAGCGTGACTGCTGTATGTGTGGCAGCTGTGCGGATGACATGCCTTTCATGAGACTGGGGCTGACGGATGGGATGGATGGTATGTTGTATGTGCATGGTGTGTCTGTGTGTTTGATGGGTTCAGTGGTGTTCGTGTGCATTTATGTTGTTCCGCTCTGTTGCGTCTAGTGTTGTTTGTCTTACATAGGCGTAGTAGTGGGGTGTGTGGTTGACAGGCAGTAGGGGCTACATGGACAGGACTTCAATGGTGTTTCGGTTGTGTGTGATGGGTTGTACAGTGGCTGCCGTGTGGTACTATATTCAGTGTGGCTTGTGCATGCAGACGTGGCTCCTTGGGTGTTGCTGTGTTTGTGATGGGTCATGTGGGGTGTGAGTCTGTGGTTCATGTCCGTGTGCACATTGTTCACTTGTTCGTGACGGTGGGCGGTGCTGCGTGTTCGTCTGCTACGTGACATGTCCCATGTGTTGGTCGTGTTACGGTCCTCATGCCTCCAGTAATCCAGCCCTGTCCAGTTTCCCACCTGCAGGTTGTTCGTGCGTGCACTGTACTGGATGCCACATGGTTCTAAGCGGGGGTGCTCCATGTTGCAGGTCTGTGGGGGTGGGGGGTGTTGTGGGTCGTGGTGGTGGCTGGACACCCACTGACACCGATTGCTGTGGACCGTGATGTCTACCTTTCGGCTGTCGTTGTGCACTGCGGTGGCTGACACGTGGCTGTGGGGTGTGGGGGATGCTCCTCCTTGCTGTGCTGTGGGACTAGGGGCCTGGTGTGTTTTGTACTTGGGCTGTCCACCCTCCCACCCACTGCACTTTGTGTTCCTGCCACTTACCTGTTACTTGTCGGTTAGTGCAGCTATGGCGGACACATGGGTGTGGTGGGTGCTCGTTGTGGCGCTTCTGGCATATTTGGGGACCTGTTGGTGGTTACGTGGCTGGCTGAGTGTACACATGTCCCCACGCATCTTACAGTTGCTCGGTTTGGGCTGTGTGTGGTGGTGTCTGTTGCATGTGTGTGTGATGTGTTGTGTATTGTGTGCTGGACATGGGGGTGTTTGTCCCTGGGAGCTGTGGCATGGTGGTAGTGCATGTGAGTACATAGCGGTGTGCTGGTATACATTAGTTTGTACTTACCAGCCTCCACTCCCCTGCTAATCCGGCGAGGATCTCGGGATGTATGATGACTCGCACCTTCTCCTCCCACGCTTTGAAGGTCTTGAAGAGCGCGGGATTCCCTCCGCCAGTGACGGCAGCCAGCTCTCTGTTCTTGCTCTCCTTCTTCTTGACCAGGCTCTTGACGTCATTCCACCGTTTGTTTATTTCGACTCTGTTCCTGGGCAAGGTCCCGACTGCATTGACCTGGTCTACGATCCGGTTCCACATTCTGTTTCTGGTGGCTAGTGGTGTGTGCTGGACCAGGTTCCCATAGATTTGTGGGTGCACCTTGATGATCTCGTCGACCATGACCGTCAGCTCCATGGGCGTGAACTTGGGCATTCTTTGTGGTGCCATGGTGTTTGTGGTGCTGGTGCGGTGTGTGTTGTGTAATGTGCAGGGGGTTTGTGGTGCCGGTGTTTGGTGGTGGTGGTGGTGGTTGTGATGTGTGCGTTTCTGTGGTGTGCTGCTGTCCTTGCTGTGTCACTGTGTCCTCTCCTCTCCTCTCTAGTTTGCAATGTTGCAAGGGGTTGTGGTCTGTGGGAGTGCTGCTTTTGTACTTACCTATGTGGGTGTGTCCTCATGGTCTGTTGTTTTCAGGTGTGTTGTGTCTGGGGTTCTGGCCTTTGTAGTTTTTGTTTGTCCAGGGGGGTGTTTTCGGGATGTGTACTGTGCTTGTGTATTTGTGCGTGCCTTGCTGTGTGGACTTGTTGGCCATGTTGTGTGCGATTGTTTTTGTCAGCGGATGGTTTCTGTGCAGGGACGTGGGCGCCATGGCTTCTGCCGTGTCGATTCTCATCGGCGTTGTTTGCGCTGGCGGGCGGTATATTTGTAGTTTTCCCGCGCTCATGGCGGTGCGATCGTAATCTCACGTGCGGTGTGTCGGGCGTGAGGGCGGGCGGTTTTGTGTTGTCGTGCGTGTTTCCGTCCGTGGCGGGCGGTTTGACTCCGACTCGGACGATGGCGGGCGGTATCTTGTGTGATTTATCCGCCGATGGCGGTTTTCGGTTTGTGTCATCGTAATGGCGTGGTCGGTGTTCAGACGGTGTGTGCGGGCGGATTTTTGCCGCTTCCATGCCTGGCGGATTTTTTTACGCCGGGTATCGTAATGGGCCCCTAAGTAAATATATATATTATATTATATTTATGTATGTTTAATTTATTTTTATATTACATTTATTACTTATAATTGTTAACATTTTCTAATAATTCTAAATATTTTTTTTAAGTTATATGTATTATTTAATTTATTTTACATTATTTTTTATACATTTGAAAAAAACGATATTTTGTAGTTCGATATTTTTAACAACGATATTTTTTTTCTATATTTTAGTACTTACCATTATAAAGATAGGATGTCAATATTTTTTACATCGATATTTATGTCCTGATATTTTGGAAACACGATATTCTGTCAGTCGATATTCTGTCAGTGATCCATCTAGAAAAGATAACTGTTTAAGATTAAAGCTGTATGGTTGCGTTATAGTTTTTAAAACTCTGTTCTTTCCGGGAAAAATAATCACGTCTATATGTCCCTATATATGTAACATCAGTCAAGTTGATCCTTATTTAGGTCACCTTCGGCCATGTACCACAAGATAAGAAACAAGAGAGATTTGTTTCCATTGATTGGCATTATCAAACCACAAGGCCCAGGGATAACAAGGGGACGATTCCGATTCGGGCCGGAAATTTCTCCGACCGAGCCGGACCCGGAGAGATTTCCGACCGAATTCGACCCGTGCAGCCCGACCGAACGAGTACGATGCGCACGTATGCCATCGTACTCGAGTCGGTCGGACTCCCATTGAAGTCAATGGGAGCCTGTCGTACAACGCGTACGCGGGCTCCCATTGCCTCAATGGGTGCGAGGCGAACAAGGGCGCCCCTACAGCGGGTACGCGGCGAAGCGACTCGCGCCGTACACGCACAGGTAGGGGGACCCATGGGTCCCCCTGTGTGCGACTCGCGCGGCTACGCGTACAGGGGGGTCCGACACGGACCCCCAAAGTACGGCTCCGACTGCTCTTTCGAGCCGGAGTGCGCGGCTCGGTCGGACTGCTCGCGGCGCGCATCATACTTACCCGGCCGGGGAACGTCTCCATTGCGCGGTGCGAGGCGTGTCCGAGCGAGTCGGTCGGTGCGGTTAGACCCGGGAACGAGTCGGTCGGAGCGGTCGGGACGCCCGGACGAGTCGGTCGGCGATTTCGCATCATACTCGCTCGACCGGACGCGCGTACGAATCGGTCGGGCAATAGGGCTCCGAATCGGATCCGGTTAAGCCGAATCCGATTCGGAGCCCTACCGGCCGAGATCGGAATCGGCCCCCAAGTTGCCTGTGTTAAAAAATTACAATATCATATGCGAACATTGTGTTTTCAGGAACACTGGTAATTAAAATGAATAGCAGCGCAGAGGCTAAGGGCATTTTGTGCAGCTCACAGAGAGCAGCGTACAATCCAAATGTCCCTGTTGATGACCCACCATTGCAGAAAGGGTCACAGCATCACAGTCCTTTGATTCAGCAGCATTTCTTCTTAAGGCAAGTAATTCCCATTCTGTTTCGGGTTTGGCAAACACATATGTCTCTCATTTATCACAAACCCAAAGCCTCCAAGGGAACCATATTTATTATTTATTTTATTAATTAAACTTATACTGCGCAACAGCTACCCAAAAAGGGTTTCCCGGCGCAGACGCAGATCAGAGGCTGATGTCAAAAGCAAAGGCAGCAGGCTAATGATTGAAAAGCCATGTCTTCAAGGATTTGCGAAATTGGATATAATTAGTTTCGGTACGAAGAGCTAAGGTAAGGGCATGGCATTCCAGAGTGAGGGGCCAAGATATGAGAAAGACCTACCGCCCATCCGCGCTAGTTTGATTTTTGGGACATAAAACCTCCCCTGCGTGGATGAGCGGAGGTCACGAAGAGGGACATAGGGGTGGACCAGTGATTGAAGGTATTTAGGGGCCACTCCACTTTTGATTTTAAACATGTAGCTCAGGGCTTTGAACTTAACTCGGTTTCCACCCTGAGCCAATGCAGGTCACGAAGATGGCCAGAAACAGAAGAAGTTCTGGGGATCCGGCATAAAAGCCTAGCTGCGGAGTTTTGAACCAGTTGCAGCCTGCGTGTCACCTCTTTGTTAGATCCCAAGTACAGAACATTGCCGTAATCAAGTCTTGAAGTAATCAAGGCATGAACAACAGTCTTCTGAGTGGGTTCTGGTAGCATCCAGATAACTTTTTTTAGCCACTTCAGGATTGTGAAGCAGGTAGCGGCTACTTTAACGACTTGGTTGTGCATACTCAGTGTATCATCAATAATTACACCCAAATTACGAGCTTGGCGGACCGGTATAGGAAGAGCACCCATCTCGCAGGGCCAATGTTGAGGACCCCAAAGTTCCCTATTTTTCCCGAATATAAGAACCTCGGTTTTTCCTCCGTTCAGTTTGAGGTAATTAGATTGCATCCATGATGCGATATTCCTCAAACCTAACTGAAGGGGAGAAATCTCTGTCGTGCTCTTCATGGATAGAGAAAAAATGATTTGCGAATCATCCGCATAGGAGAAGAGGGTCAGCCCAGATTTCTCTGCAATATCCACCAGGGGTCTTACATATAAGTTAAAAAGTAAGGGGCTAAGGATAGAGCCTTGAGGTACCCCATGAGTAAGAGAGTGGATGTCAGAGCTGGTTGTGGGAGAGAAAACTTGGAAAGTACAATTTGTGAGGAAGGAAATGAGCCATTTCAGAGCCGGCCCACATATGCCCAACAAACTTAGGGTTTTAATTAACACAGCGTGAGACACCGTGTCAAAAGCTGCACTCAGATCCAACAAAATGAGGGCCACGTTGTCTCCGGCATCAAGATGGTGGCGTAGTCTTTCGTTTACCCCCAGCAGGGTGGTTTCTGTTGAAAAGCCAGCTCTGAAGCCCGACTGAGAAGGATGGAGAAAACTTTGAGCTTCGACAAACAGTGAAAGCTGTGCATGGACATGTTTTTCTAAAATTTTAGAGAAGGCCGGTAGGAGTGAAATGGGACAATAGTTTGAGAGTAGTTCAGGGTCAGCATTTGCCTTTTTAAGGAGAGGCATTACCATGGCATGTTTCCAATCAGGCGGGACGATAGCCTCCAGCAAGGAGGCATTTAGAAGATCCATGATTACCTGCAGCGATGGTGGTTCAAGCTGCTGGAGCACGGAAATGGGCAAGGGATCCCTTGGAGATCCCGATTTTATATTACCCAAAAGTTTTTTTAGGGTAGTAATGTTTAGCAGAGGCCATGTGTCCAATTGATTAGTGGGAAAGTTAGAGCTCCAATCTTGGTTGGGGGGCATATCGTCCATGGAGGATGGTGTGGATGTTTCTGGGGGAGGAGAGAAATTGTCATCCTGCCCTCGTACTATATCCAGATATATACTGTCAACTTTTTGAACAAAGAAAGTAGCCAGGTCCTCACATTGCTTTTTATTAAGTGCAGGGGGCCTGGTTTGGGTTTTGGAACCGGCAAGCTCTTTAACCATGTTAAAAAGTGTTTTAGAACAGTTTAGGGCGTTCGAAATGGTGGATGAGACATGGTCCGCCCTAGCTGTTTTGCAAAGGTCATGATATATTTTTTTTGCTGCTTTATAGTCACTTTTGGAAGCAGGGGTATAGTTCCTTCTCCACTTGCGTTCCATTTTTTTACATTTGGCCTTCTCTGTCCTTAAAGTCTCAGTAAACCAAGGTGCAGGAGGTCGATGATTGTTGGCCTTTTTTCTTGCCAAAGGTAAACAAATGTCAATGGCATTAAGGAGCCATTTCTGTACCGAGGTAGAAAGTGAGTTCACTGTTTGTTTGGAAATGGGCGTGTGGGAGCATAAAATCTTATTTAAAGCTGTGGCATCTAAATTTTTCCAGTTCCTAATTAAAGTATCTGGAATTAAATGAGTAGGTGCAGGAATCTCCGGAAGTTTTAGGTAAAATTTAGTAAGAAAGTGGTCCGACCAGTTTAGAGGGGAGGCTGGGAAGCAGTGGATCCCAAGAAGATTCGAAAAAATGGGGTCCAACAGGTGACCTGCCTCGTGTGTGGGGCCAGAGTTCATTAGGCTAATACTTAAAGCTGCTAAGTCCGAGATAAGATTAGTGCTATATTTACAGGTGGGGTCTTCCAGATGTAGATTGAAGTCACCCAGAATTGTGAAATTAGCTGTTTTCATACTTGGAGGAGTTATAAGTTCAGGGAAGGAAGAGGTCCAGGATGCAGACGGTCCCGGGGGACGATATACCAGCATACCTGAGAAAGTAAAATTAGGGGTCAGGGTCAGCTTAAATAGCGCTGCCTCACTGTTCTGAGACGCAAAAGGTTCAAAGGAGCACTGGTAATCCTTTTTAAAAATAATGGCTATGCCCCCTCCAGTCTTTATGGCTCTATCTTTCCTAACTATTGCATAGTTATGTGGAAGAGCAACAGCGACATCCGGGCCCGCACTTTCATGCAGCCAGGTCTCCGTCAAGAATATGGCATCAGGTCGTTCGTCATGCAACAGGTCAAACATATCCGATTTATGTTTAGGGAGGGAGCGACAATTGGTATACAGGAAAGAGAAGTTTTTATGGGACGGAGCTGTCAGCTTGGTGTTAGCCATGTTATTATTTGTAATGTTATTGACATAGCCTGGGTTCCCCTTTAAAGAAAAGCCACAGTTTGCACAAATATCCATAAAATTCCCATTCTGATAGCAAATGGTCGATTCCTTTAAAATGACTGGTTAAATGCTGGTCAAGTTTCCTGATTTGTGATTCCTGAAGTGTGTAGGGACGCCATTCACTGTTTGGCCGGCATATTGTTTTTTTACAGCTTTTTTACCACGTT
The DNA here is from genome assembly GCA_963921515.1 of Calotriton arnoldi. Lineage (NCBI taxonomy): Eukaryota > Metazoa > Chordata > Amphibia > Caudata > Salamandridae > Calotriton > Calotriton arnoldi. Next base: position 10,200 of record CAWUFW010028049.1, read on the forward strand.
GACACTGAATCACGTAAGCGCCACATATTGATCTGCATGTAAGATGCTGTCTTATGCCACAGGTGCTTCCTGTAAAAGAACTTGTTGCATGTTTGTAAAAGGTATTTACATGTGATGCACCTTTCAGCAATACAAATGCATCTTATTCTGAGCACTAGGCTGTAGATGGCTCTGTGTTTACATTGGCATAGATGACATGAAGCCCAGTTAAATACCTGAGTAGTGTCAGAATTAACAATCATGTACTACATGAGGAAGGTGGAAACCAAAATATTTTAGAAGAAATATATTTTTGTTCAGTGGTGAGTTTGTCTGTTTGGATCATTTCTTTCTTGGATATTAAATTCCATTGGGACTCATTGTATCCTTTAGGATCCGGATTTGTTTGGTCTAGCTGGCTGTTGTTTTCTTGTTGACCTTTTCTCTCACACACACGCACACACACACACACACACTCTCTCTCACTCTTTTAGATAGATATAAATGCCGAGGCAATTAATCTTGAAAATTTCAAGTAAACAATTTAGTTGAAATGATTTCTCAGTAATGGTATTCTAAGAAATCATTTTTGAGTGAAAACACCTGCTACCATGTCTTCAGCTTCTTTCTGAATTACTGAAGGTTTGGAGCAGTTCCCATTTTGTTGAAGCTAGCTCTGGAGGATTTGGCTGTTCACAAAATGTAAAACGCTGAACTATGGAAGCCTCTGGGTGGTTGGCAGATGGCTGCAGCTGAAAACTATTCTCTGTCATTAGCTAATTTGTATGGCATGAAATGAGATGGATAGCCTATGCATGATGTCACATTAAATGGTTGCATTTTTTTCCAGTTACTGCTAATTTTAAAAAATGTATGACAATTTCTCAGTTAGATGATGAAGAGTAATTCAAGCATGTGAATCCATGAAAGTTCTAATGCTGGAAAATAAGAGTCTTTACATTGGGGGCCGTTTGTTTGGTCTGCAGCACAAATGCTCAGCCACAAGAAATGGTTACTTACTTGTGTGGGTCCTGGTTCTGCATCGTAGGAAACTTAATTGAAATTAAGAATATTAAAATATTTCCCCAATTCCCCTCTACCCGTGGGGACCCCGGAACATATATATATATATATACACATTTGTACACATGAATATATACGCATATATGAATAAAGAGAGTGAAGAGTACTCTAACAAGTACACCCTTCTTGTCGTGCCACTCCGGCTGCGCGCACTCTGAACGATTGAGTTGGTGAGTGGGAGAAACTGCCTTCTTTCATCATGAGTGGCAGCAACCCCGAGGCAGTGCCGGCTGGCTAGCGCTTCCTTCTTGCACACTTACCTCATGCTTGGCCCGTTGGCACACGCCTCGCGGGCAACATTGTTAGCCACAGGAGGACCAGACACTTCCTTTGGGGACATCTTCAGCTCAGTCTTCTTCTCAGAATCCCTCTGCAGGGATTCTGGAGGCCTATGTATCAGCCCAATCCAAGATTGCCAACACCATTTCTTTTTTTAAGAAACTTTTTATTCAATGACATAATGGACAAACAACATCACATATACAGTGCATTAAAACTTAGGTGCAGCAATATGTTTGTAGAGGAATACCTTTATAATTTCCCAGTCAATACAATTCAGAGCAAACAAGGCACAGTACTTCACATAGGAGACACATGGTCATGAGAATACCAGGGATGCACAGCCACAAAGCACTAAATAAACTGTGTTATAGCAGGAGCAGACTATCACATCTCTAATCATCAGTATCAACATCCTTGTCACTGAGGTCTCCCACGGAACCAGAAATCGATCATGCAAAGAAACCCAAACTTCCACATCATCTTGAAGCTTTTGGCAATCCTACTATTCTTCATATGTCTCTTCTATCAGGGACCACTCCACCACATCCTTTTCCCAGCGAGCCACCGACAGTGCTCCCAGCCCCATCCATACAATAGCAACGCACCTTCCGGCCAACACTAGTGCTAATTGCAAAACCTTATAAGCCATTTTCTTCCCCTTTGGTCTCATCATACTGCCCAGAAGGCAAAACTGGGGCGCACAGGCATCCTGCAGTGTTGTGATGCGTACAAGTCTATCCACAACCAGTGTCCAGTAAGCATACACCAGCGAGCACCCCCAAGCCAAGTGCATGAAATCTGCCCTTACAAAACTACAGCGGGGGCAGGAAGAAGCTCGATCCAGATATCAGCGGCTCAGTGCTGGGGGCGTCGTGTAAGTACGATGAAGACAGTTAAAATGGATGAGTTTAAACCATATGTTGCAGGAGACTGTCCAAGTCAAAGCGCATGCTCTTGCCCAGACCTCATCCGCCACAGGTTCGCCCAAGTTCAACTCCCAAGCCTTTCGAGCCCTCAAGGGCCTGTGGGTTACATCTGCCCCTATAGCAGTGAAACCAGGTGTCTCCCCATTCCACAGGATAACATGGTGCCCAGGGTGCCTGACACAGGAGGGGTCGTCGGGAAGGTCCCCCAGGTCTGTCGAGCAAGCTCAGTCAGTCCCACATAATGCAGAAAGTGTCCAGGTCCCACTCCAAATGCTATCTGTACATCCTTGAAGGAGATAAAAGTCTCATCCGTATATAAATTGCCCCAATTATCACAACCCCCTTCCACCACGCTTGATAGGTCACATTGGTTTCCATGCACCGAATCAGAGTAAGTATCCATTCCGGCAGTGCTCTATAAAAGGGCACCCTCCCAAGCACCACGTGTACCAACCTCTGCCACACTTGGGCCGTCTGCCTGACCACACATGGCTGGTCAGCCGACACCACCAACCCCTCCATCAATAATGCCGATAGTTCCTCCCCTCCCACAGTCCACTCCAACAGACACGTTTTGAAGTTACTCCCTTCCGTCAACCATCGGGCCACATCTGCATCACTGCTGCAAAATAATAGAACTCCATACCCTCCTTCCTCATAGCTTCCCTTAAATATAGCCCTGACCTCCCTACTGCACTTGCCCATCCATAACATCGAAGTAAGCAGGGAATCCAATTACCTAAACAGCCAAGAGGGCTGAGGGCAAGGGGAGTGCTGTATCACATAAAGACAACACGGCAGGAGCACCATCTTGGAAACAGCGATCCTGCCCATAAGCAACAGAGGCAGGATGTTCCAAAAGTTGACCAAAGACAGGAAGGGAGTCCAAGACCCGACATATATTATATTACATCTGGGCCTTCTTTGAGTGAGCAACCATAATTCCAAAGTAGCGAAACCTATCCAACTCCCATCAGAGACCCAAGTCCGGAAGGTCCTCTTATGGGGATCCCAACAGCGCCGCCACTGGAAACAACAGCGATTTTCTTCTGATCAAATGCAACCCCGAAACTGTTCCACAGTCGTCCAAAATACACAAGGGCTCTCTAGGCGACACCAAGGCACCCTGTGATAAAACAATGAGTCATCGATGTACAGTGACACAAGATACCTCGTCATGTCCAACTTTATGCCCCACCGAACCAGATCCTCTCAAACCCTGATCGCCTGGGGCTCCAGAGCCAGAGCAAACGACAAGGGGACAACCCTTCCAGATGTTCTTTCCCAACTCCCAGTAATCTGAGCAGCAGTTCCCTACCCTGATCCTTGCACTAGGGCTCATATAAAGTAAGCGAATCCAGGCACGGAATTTCAGACCAAAACCGAGAACCCGAAAGGACTTCCAATAGGTACCCCCAATCAACCGCATCTTTGTCTACCGCAACAAGGGTCATTTCCTTATTTGCCCCCTCTACATCATGCAGAATATGTGTGATTCTTCTCAGGTTCATGACCGTATTACGTACGGCCTGGGATGAACCCACATTGATCCTTGTGGACCACCCCACCCACAACTGGGAGACGGTTAGCTAACATTTTACAAAGGACCTTAACATCAGTGTTTAACATAGTGAGTGGGGATGTGGCTTGGTAGGCTAACATGGCGGACGCGTCCTAGGGAAGCTCCGACCGCCCAAGCCATTATTTGCCATCACCCGCAATAAATCCGGACCCACCACATAATCCTGCACCGCCAACCACGCAGAACAGACCGCGCTGCACAGAACCTGGGAAACAACACCCGACAACCACACAGAGCCGACACACGGCGGCGAGAGCTTGGTCTGGTCCGTGCGACCTCCGGCCGGCGAGCTCGGCGTGATGCTGTGGCGAACCACAAAGGTCGTGACAAAGAGGACGGCCGCCCGAAGGTGCGGTTTGAGGTGAGAGGCCCTGCGATGGCTTTTGCGGGGGCGGACGTGGCCTCATTACGCAACCACCACCCGTGGCCCCGATAATTGCAGCACCGACTAGGCGTAGGGGACTGTGGCGTCCGTGGACCCGGGGGCGTGCCGGGGTGCCCCGCGGGCCTCAGATCTAAATTGGAACATTCCGTGGGCCCCGTGAACTGGCATAGACAAGCGGTCACCGACGGCCGCATTTGGAGATCGCAGTGCGGAGGCCTTGCTGGGGCCGACCGGAAGGCCGGCGGAGGGCTGAGCTGGGCCGCCCCCAGAGGCTTCCCTACAGTGATACACATAGAAGGAGAGATCGCCATGTTCCTGTATTAATAAGAGACACACATCTGAAGACCCAACACCTTCACGTCTTGGGGCCCGCGAAGGTCGCCTGAGATCCGCGGTGACGCCGGTTGGGTGGCGAGCTCCCTCTGGAGGCCTGGTGAGTCCCGCACCAGGAATCCGCTTATACTAGATAATTAGAGACCCAGGACGCGTGGGGCCCTCTGGTGCTATACAGGCCATACCTACAGAGAAGACCAGGGAAGGACTTCTAGGGCCTCGCGGACCCAAGGGGGCGTGCCTGGAGTCGACGGACGCCGTGTGTGACACTGGCCTTGGGCGCCCGGCAGGCCCCTTGCAGTACCAGAATAGACGCTGGCGAAATGAATCGCGGCTGCTGGCCACCTAGCAAAGGTGCAGGCGGGGAAACCGCGAACAGAACTAGATGGACACTCAAGACGCCTGCTCTACTCTATCGAGGAAGATCGCCCCCCAGCCATCGGGCCATATTTTGCAACAGACGCAGTTCCAGATCAGAGGAGGTGGACCCACCGGGGCGGCCAACAGGTCGGGGGTCCGGCGAGTCCGGTTCCTTTAGGGGGCCCACTTGGCCGGCTTCCTAGGGCTGCGGAAGTGGCCAAGCTAGGCTTGGTGCGGCTTGCGGTCCAGGTGGCTGGATTCCGTGAGGTCCGGCCTGGGACTCCGCTCTGAGGGAGTTCCACGTGGTGCTCTGGGGGTGCCACCAGCGGCTATTATAAGACCTGCTACTCTGCAGTGAGGGCCCGCGAAGGTGTGGATACAACGCTGCTAGAAGGAGAGATTACTCGCAATATCATAACTTTGTCGTCTTCCTCCCCTTGCGCCCTTTCACCCAGCATGGGCAAAGATAAGCAGGCGGGTGCTGGCTCCAAGCAGAGTACCCTGGATCACTTTACTACTGCCCCCAGCGGCTCGGGAGGAGAGGAGGTTTGTGGTCCAACTCCCGATAATGCGGCGCTACTAGCGGTGATCACCCAGGAGGCGAGGATCGGCCCGTAGGATCCAAAGTATCATTCCTGCGCCAGGACCTCCGCACAGCAGTAGACCGCATCACAGAAGCTGAAACCCACGTTTCCACCGTAGAGGATACAGTGTCCTCCCTCCAAAAGCTCACGGTTGTGGCGCAAGAACTAGCATCTAGAGTTGAAGATGCAGCGGGCCAGTTGTGACGAAACAACGTGCGCCTGGTCGGCTTCCCGGAGGGTTGTGAGGGCTCCTCCATGAATAACTTTCTTACAAAATGGCTTAAGTCTCTGCTGCCTGGAGAATACATGTCTTCCTGCTTCGTGGTAGAGAGAGCCCATCGGGCATTGATGAAGAAGCCCCCACCCGGTGAATGCCCACGACCGGTGATTGCTAAGTTACTAAACTATGCTGATCGGGATGCAATACTCCAGTTTGAAAGAACTCACAAAGACCGACTGCTCTTTGACTCACAACCAATAATGATATTCCCGGACTACACTAGACGCATGCAGCAACAGCGACAGTCTTTCGTAGCTGCTAAGCGCAGGCTCTTGGAACTCAACATTTCAGACATGCTGCTCTATCCTGCTCGGATGAGAGTGATATATAACTCGAAATCATATTTCTTGATTCCTCGGAGGCTGTTTTCTCCTGGGTGGATGAAACAATACATCTCAGACCCCATACCCCACCGCCGGTAGAATCAGACTCCTTGCAAGGATCGCAAAGGAGTAGACAGAATAGAGGCAACTCTGAGAGGCGGCACAGATACCGCTCCAACTGGTGGTCTCAGGCCCAAGATGAAGTGGCATAATGATTATTAACTGATACGGATATATGGGCCAGTGGTCTCGAAAGATGCCTCCACCTTTGCATTTAGATGCACAATTGCTGGATCAACTGAACTGGCTTAGGGCCACCTATGGAACTGCTACGCACCTACATTGTTATTGTTATGTTTAACAGTGCTGGGATGTTAGGGTATGATTGGTGGAGTTACCTGGGCTTCCCCTGTTGGGGCTCCGGTGATGTCTCCGCCGGGACAGGTACTCCTTGTTTATGGAAGTATAGGGGTGGTGGGTTGGGGGGTGGGGAAGTTTGGTTATTTTTTGTTAATAAGGTTGTAGACACCAAACACACACTGAGACCACACTCCGCCATAATCGCAACCGTGGAAATGGGCTGTACTGACGACAGCTGATGCAACACACTCTTAACCCACAACTAGGGGAACTAAACATAGTATCCTGGAACATCAGGGGGTTACTAAATAAGATCAAGAGGGGTGCGGTACTTCGGCTAGCTAAACGCTGCGAAGCTGATGTCCTCCTATTACAGGAGACCCATCTCCTAGAGAATAAAACCCCATGCCTCAACAAATTTGGATACACCACAATATATCATTCTGGGTTTGCGCGGGGCTCCCCAGGCACAGCGGTTCTGGTACATCGCCGCGTCCCATATACCATTTCAAAACACTGGTTGGGCCCCGGAGGTCGGTACACTATTATCACAGTCACATTGTCCAGTGAACAATTAACCATAGGCAGTGTCTGCGCCCCGCCCCCCTGGGACAAACATTCATGGACAAAGTTTCACAGGTATGGGGGAAGCTCCCTGAGGGCCTAGTGATACTGGGCGGGGATTGGAACGACGTTATGACACCTCAAGATCGCTGGCGAGCTAAGAGACAGGAATCCCACACCAGTAAGTCCAAACTTAATCTCCTGGCTACTACATTGGGATGGTCAGATGCGTGGCGCGCCCTCCACCCCTCCGAGAAAGGTTATACATATACTTCGGCAGTACATGACACATTATCACGACTTGATTATATGTTCCTTCCCCATAGTTATATGCATAGGGTATCCCACATTTCCATTCTGCCCAGGGATTGTCCGACCATTCGCCGGTTCAGCTTAAGATACACCTGAAATCTCAACGGCCCCTCTATCGAGGGCGTATGTCTCCTTGGCACCTTAAAGATCCCAATTATCAGGAAGTTCTCCAGCAGTCCATCACTGACTATATTTCGGCTAACACCGACACAGCCCCGTCTAAAATCATCTTATGGGAGGCTCTTAAACCTATGATCCGAGGAGTTGATATAAGCTTCCAGACAGGCGAAAAACGTAAACGCCTAGCCCAAATACTAGACCTAGAAGACCGCTAACGATCACTTGAGGTGCAAGTTGTAACAGGGACCGCCCTGCGATCGCGGCGTAACCTTCTCCAAATCCAGCAACAAATACACCAAATCCTTACCAACGAGGCGCAGGAGACCTGGTTGGCAACACAACACAGGATCTATCAGTGGGGCGACAAGTCTAGCAAAATGCTCCATCGATTATGCCAGGCCAAGACGGCCCCTGTCCCCGTGCCGGCACTGCGTGATGTAGAGGGAGTGTTATGTACTTCCCCGGAGACTGTAGTCCAAGTTTTTGCTACATTTTATGCTTCTCTATATCAACAGTGAGAACACATATCGGAAGCCCTTATTGATGAATTCCTATCAGATATATCCCCCCCAAAATCTCTGATCAGGTACGAGATCTGTTAGATGCCCCCATAACTCTAGACGAGCTCAGAGCGGCATTGACCAATACCCACCCTGGTAAAACACCTGGCCCCAATGGTTTCCCTAGCGACTTCTTACGGCCCCATATGACAACACTAGGCCCACACTTACTGGCGGCACTCCACGAGGCACTTGAGCAACATATTCTACCCATAGACTGGCACCATGCCGAAATCGTGGTATTTTTAAAGCCTGGTCACCCCCCTGAGGATCCTGCTTCATATCGCCCTATTTCTCTGCTCAATTTTGAGCCTAAGCTCCTCTGCAAAGTTCTCGCTGATCGCCTTCACTCGCGCATTCAGGATCTCATTCATCCAGATCAATCTGGCTTTATGGCACAACGATCCACCAGACATAACATCAGACGGGTCCATAACGCCCTTGCTAAGACCCAAGAACTAGGCCGGCCTGCAGCCGTACTGTTGGCCGACATTGACAAGGCGTTTGACTCCTTAAGTTGGACATACCTTTTCAAACTCCTTCACGCCACTAATTTCGGACCTCGCTTTTTAGCGTACATCCAATTGTTATATACGGACCTCTCAGGCCTCGGTGCGGGTGGCGGGACATCGGTCGACCCCCTTTTCCTTTCACTGGGCACACGGCAGGGCTGTCCCCTATCCCCATTGCTTTTTGCTTTGGCTATAGAGCCTCTGGCCACCTGGGTGCGACAAGACCCGCTGATTCGCAGTTTGAGTGGTCACGTGAATGTTCCGACAGAATCGCACTCTATGCCGATGACGTGGTTTTCTTCATGACGGACCCTTGGTCCTCCGGGCCCTGCATCCTCCAGATCCTTCGAGTATTTGGGGAAACTTCTGGCTTAGGCGCCAACCCCTCAAAATCTGTGCTCTACCCCTTGTGCGGGGACCAGAGACGCCAGACCTGGGCCGCGCAGTTATCCCATGCCATAGAGGGATTTAAATATTTGGGGGTATTTATTTCATCATGCCCCACAACTTCGTGGACACATAACATTACCCCACTGCTCCCTGCGCTCCGTGAAGAAACCACAATATGGTCACAATTGCCTTTATCACTGTATGGTCGATCAGCCATCTTTAAAATGGTTTCACTGCCCCGCTTATCGGCTACAGAACTTTCCATATAATATCCCCCGCTCATGGTTCACTCAATTAAACACAATCCTTAATAAGTTCCTATGGCAAGGTGGGGCGATTTGGGTGGCACTAAATAAGTGTACACAGTCGACTTACTACAGAGGCATCGCAGCGGCGGATATGTATGCATATTACACCGCATCTAATCTCTTAGTCATTAATGAGTGGTGGTATAGCTCTCAATCTGACCCAGCCTATGCTGTAGAACGGCTGGCAATGGAAGGCGCTCCCCTACAGAAATTCCTCTATAGTCAGATAAATCTCGATACCCTCCCTCCGGCCAGCAAAACAGTTATACAACTATGGCGACATACAGTGAAAACTATGAGCTGGATGGGAAGATTGACACAAACGATTCCACTTTCGCAGGGCACATATATACGCTCTGTCTTTGTTCTGGCGGGCTTTCGCAAATGGGACCTCCTTGGAATTTCCACATTAGGCGACATTATGCAAGGTTGCACCCTTAAATCCTTTCAACAACTACAAACGGAGTTTCAACTACATAAATCTCAGTTCTATAGATATCTACAATTGTGACACGTTCTAAATCCCCAAATCCGTCAACTATAGGAATTACCTGAGTTCCACCCCCAAGAGGGCTGCTTATTAATGGGAGACCTAGGGGCGCACAAGATCAGACAAATTTATCAGACCCTGACCACCCACACACGCAACAAGCTACATAAGACCAGAGTCGCCTGGGAGACCGACATACCGACCATGACTGATGACGATTGGACGAGGCCCTAGCTAGTCCCCGGAATGCGGCGGTTTCTTCGCGATACCGTCTCATCCAATTCAAATATCTTCATCGCGTATATTATACCTGATCCCGTCTGTGGAAAATGGGTGTCATCCAGTCCCCCCAATGCCTCCGCTGCATGGGTGCCGAGGGCACATTTCTACACACAGTGTGGAGCTGCGGGCGATATAACCATTTTGGCGGAAAATTACGTCCTGCCTAGGTCTTGTCCTGGCCTGGACCATTCCACAGGATCCCAGACTGCTGTTGCTCCATAGTACGGAGGAGATTGGCGGAAACCGCTACAAACAACATCTGCTGTTCCTGGGCCTAACACTGGCCAAAAGGGACATAGCCTAGAGGTGGAAGGCGGCTTCTCCGCCGAGTTTGGGGGGATGGAAAAAAGCAATGGATGGAAGCATGGGCGCAGAGATTGTAGTCTTCCAAGCACGGGGCTGCCCGCAGAAACACATAAAGATTTGGTCTTGCTGGGCGACATATTGAGGTATTGATCTACCCCCCCTGCCACACCCGACCCTCTGTAAGCCCCTAGTAACATGTTTGACACATCAGTACGCCATAGACAGGTAACCTTGAATGTTGATGGACACACATCTAAATCTACGCGGTTGCGGGCAATCAGTGGGGTTCGGTGCGATTTATCAGTTGATAGGCCTGATGTTTCACAGGCTAAATTATTATGGAATTCAAAAACATGGTACTTTATATATTTTTTGTTATTTGTAATGTATGTGTCGGGCATCGCCCATCTTGTACCTTTAAAAATGAATAAAATTTGTTGTTAAAAAAAAACATAGTGAGTGGACGATATGCCGCAGGGTCTGTCTTTTCCCCTCCAGGCTTAAGCAACATGCAGATTTGTTCTTCTGGCATAGTTGGGGGAAATACACCCCTGTCTCGCGCCTCCAGATACACTTCCTGGAGACCCTCTGTTAGAATTGCTGAGAAAGCCTGATAGAATTCTGCCGAGAAATCCGCCCCCCCCCCTCTCCCGGAGCTTTATTCCTAGGGAGCAGCTTTAGCGCCGCCCTCAACTCTTCTAATGTGAGGTCAGACTCCAATTCAAGACTCACCACCTCCCCCACCTTTGGGAGAATGAGACACCCCAGGAAGTCCTGCATCCCTGCCTGAGTAATCGCCGGATCCTTCTTGTAAACCCCCTAGGTGCTGCCGAAACATGTTTACAACCGCTGCCCCAGTGGCCATAGGAACTCTATCTGACGCCCTAAAGTGTACAACCGGGGCCACTGCCGCTTCCCTAAGCAATATCCAGGTCAAAAGCCTCCCTAATTTGACGCCCTCTCTATGTGACCCTGTCCAATGTGTCCCATATATCTGCTATGCGGTGACATATTGACGCCTCCCCTCTCTGTCTTCCCCTGTCGTCCAGTTCCCAAGTCTGCAGGCCCGCAAGATCTGCCTCTCACTCTCCTTGAGCTCCCTCCCAATTGCTGCTGCACCCTGCCCTTCAAACTCATACACTGGCCCCGCAGCACCGCCTTCATAGCATCCCATTCAGTGGACCTGAAGACGTACTCCCCCAAATGTGATCCATATAATCTGTCAGTGACAGCGACAGCGTCTCCCTACCCTCCACTGCTGAGAATCTCCAGTGTGCTCTCTACTCTGGCACAGCACCCCACCTCATTTCATAGCTAACGGGGGTATGGTCAGATAAAACCTAACCAGGTAGGACACAGTCACTCTCTCGTCCACAGGAGCCCAGCCCACAGCACCCAATCCAATCTGCTATATATGTTGTGCGTGAGGGAGTGACAAGTATAAACCCGATGCTGCAGAATATGTAACCTTCATACATCAATAAGCCTCAGGTTATGCATCACCACCCTCAATGCAGCAGTCATGCGGGGCTTCATGCCCCATCGAGAGGAAGCCTGTCCAGGTCGCCAACCAATACACAGTTACAATCACCCAACAAAAGCAGAGGCGTATCCACATCCTGGCTAACCGACTCTTGAATACCATAAAAGAAATTGGGGTAATCCATGCTGGGTGCATAAGTATTTAGGATAGAAATGTCCCGTCCATCCAACAACCCCTGTAAGAGCACATATCTATCCCCCACATCTGCCTTCGAGTATATCAGGGAAAACAGAGTCCGAGGCGCCACCCAAATCAAAACTCCCCTGGCATACGTGGAGTAAGAGGCATGATAAATCTGACCCTTCCACATCTTAGCTATTTTTTCAGCTTCTGTATCGTTCAAGTGAGTCTCCTGGAGACAAGCCACATTAATTGTATGCCGTTTCAGAAAGGATAGCATCCAGTATAGCTTAGTGTAAGAGCTCAATCCCCAGACGTCCAAGCCAAGAATCTATACCTATCCCCATGTGTTCGTGGTAATACGACAATTAACTGTCCCATGACTAGCAATACACAACCATCCAGCACACCTGCAACAACACACACCAAAACAAATAATTCCCAACTGTACACATCCCCTTACCCTCAGATGAGTATAGTAGAACATTATATCTACATGTGTCCACCCAAACGAAGTGCCAGGAACAACACTTGTACCCTCACCATGTCCAACAGGGACAGGGCCACGACACTCCGCTTCAACCTGCCCAGCCCAACAAAAGAATAACTAAGAACAAAAGAGCGAGGGGAAGAAAGAAGAATGTAAGAAAGAGAGGGGGAGAGAAGGGAAAAGAAGGCAAACAATAGGGGCCATCAGCACAGACCAGAACAGTCTGCCCCTCACGCTATGAGAAGCCAGCTAGGAATACCCTTTAGCGGCGCCGAGGCACTGCCCCCATCACTTCCACCAGCAGCCACCAACCAGAAAAACACTGTAAATATGTCAGTTATAGGTCCATCCAGCCCCCTGTATATGCTAAATCCTACAGTCAGGCAAGCTGTTTCTCAAAAGGTTTCTATGAGTTCTTCGAGGCAGTCAGCACACTTTCAGGGACAATGTCAGTCACAGGCCCCAAGCCATCATCTGCAGGGCCCAGCCGAGAAAGGAGACTACTCCCACCGGCGCGCCCCTGCGTGTCTCCCACTTCCATTATCTGCATAGTACCATCCTCCTGGATTGTAACTTTATTGGTGGCCTGGCGCTCAGCTGCCGGCCATCCTTCCGGGCCAGGCCCCCTACAGAGCCCCGTCCAGACCTGCCGCTGCGCTCTGCGGCAAGAGGCTCCATCCCACAGCTCAAGCCAGTCCTGGACCTCATCCGGGTTCTCAAAGAAATGCGCCTTCCCTTGCGATATGACTTTCAATTCGGAAGGGTACAAAAGCAGATATTTCAATTGCATTGCCCTCAGCTTTTGCTTTACAGCCAGAAAAGATTTATGCTATTCCTGGTGTAGTCCAGATAGATTGCAATCCTCCTGTTCTCAAACAGTGGGACGTCTTATTCCCTGGCAGCTCACAAGATACAATCCCTGTCCTGATAGTTCAGGATTTTGCCTATAATCGCCCTCGAAGGGGCACCAGGACCGGGCGGCGGCACCAGCGCCCTATGCCCACGTTCAACCACAAAGAACTCTGAGAGCCCCCGTGGTCGCAGATGT
>CAWUFW010028050.1:0-23713 GCA_963921515.1 Calotriton arnoldi
GTTGTAATTAGCCAGTGAACAAGGGCATGGAGCCCGAAATGCATATGGCGCTTTGGGGGAGCAAACGATTTAACTGCAGCCTGAAATAAAAATACTAGGAGTTACTTACCGATTGTGTTGGCATTTTGAAAAGGGCAACCTTCTTTGTGTGTATATATTATAATTTATATATATGTATGTTAAATTTCTTTTTACATTATATGTATTACTTTTAATTTTAAACCTTTTCTAATAATTCTAACAAATTTCTTTTTTAATTATATGTATTATTTACTGTATATTTTACATTATTTTTTAAACATAAAAAAACCCGATATTTTCAACAACGATATTTTTAAAAACTGTATTTTTTTTCTCGATAATTTTGTACTTACCATTATGTAGATAGGACTTCGATATTCTGGACATCGATATTTTGGGTCCGATATTTTTGTCGTCGATATTCTGGTCGTAGATATTCTGTCAGTGATTCCCCAGGCCCCGCCTCTAAGACACAGCAGAAAAGGAAAAATAAAATGAGTGTTAATTATTGTTTTATTTTTCCTTTCCTTCTATTTTTGAGGGGAGGCGATGCTCCTCCCCCATACCTCCTGCATAGCGGAAGAGCGTCCGATGCATTTTAGCCAGGCTGCTGCAACCTCCTGGACAAACACAGTTCTTTAATGATGTGTTTTGGGATGTGCTGGACATGAGTCCTTAGTGACAGACAGCCTGGTAAAAAGTATTTGCAGGTCAACCAGTGGCTGAAGTGCTTAAAAATGTTTGGGAACTGTGATCCTGAGTGTAATGGGGAGAGAGCCAGTGATGTGACTAAAAAAAGAAAAAAAGCATTCTGCAACTTTCTGCAACGGGTCTTTCACCTTCAGGTAAGTACATATAAAAGATAACGCACACCTTAAATGAAAAAATAAGTGTAAGTTAAAGAGTCAGTAGGAAACACATTATGTATGTTATGAAAGCTCAATTGGTTAATGTGATCACTGAAGAAGTCTGTATGTGTAATCAGAGAGTTACAGAACTGAATCCTGGTTAGTGCACTGAGGAATTTGTAGTGCTACGAGGTCCCAGCCTGCAATAGGAAGAATTGTGAATAACCAAGTAGGTATTTTAAAATTGTATTAGACCCAGTACAAGATAGGCTGCTGCAAAATGTGTAAAGGGATTCAGTATTCACGTTAAAACAAGTCTGTTAAAAATATGATCCTTTTTAGTAGTACACAAACTGAACCTAGTGCAAACCTCCTGGAGTAACACACCATAGCAAACACAAGGAGATGATGGACGGAGCGCTGAAACTTTTCAGACACTCACCCACAGTCAGAGATCTGGGTTGAATCCATCATCGTTCTTTAGCTCACTTCGCCACCCCAGTTCAGACACAGCTATATGCAAATCAGTCTTGACCCTGTGCCTCATGGGAACAGTCCAGCCCGAACTGCCAAGCCATGTCTTCTCTGGACCGGAAACAAGCATCCTGGGACCGGTTTCGGGCTAACAGCCCTCATCAGCCAGGCTAGCTTGAATCCAGTGGCAAAGTGAGCAAGGGACCCACGTCTGGGCATACCCTTCCAACTTAGGGCGAACAAAGCAAACACAAGGAGATGATGGACAGGGCGCTGAAACTTTTCAGACACTCACCCCCAGTCACAGATCTGGGTTGAATCCATCATCGTTCTTTAGCTCACTTCGCCACCCCAGCTCAGACACAGCTATATGCAAATCAGTCTTGACCCTGTGTCTCATGGGAACAGTCCAGCCGAAACTGCCAAGCCATGTCTTCCCTAGACCGAAAACAAGCATCCTGGGACCGGTTTCGGGCTAACAGCCCTCATCAGCCAGGCTAGCATGAATCCAGTGGCAAAGTGAGCAAGGGACCCACGTCTGGGCATACCCTGCCAACTTAGGGCGAACAAAGCAAACACAAGGAGATGATGGAGGGAGCGCTGAAACTTTTCAGACACTCACCCCCAGTCACAGATCTGGGTTGAATCCATCATCGTTCTTTAGCTCACTTCGCCACCCCAGTTCAGACACAGCTATATGCAAATCAGTCTTGACCCTGTGCCTCACGGGGACAGTCCAGCCCGAACTGCCAAGCCATGTCTTCCCTGGACCGGAAACAAACATCCTGGGACCGGTTTCGGGCTAACAGCCCTCATCAGCCAGGCTAGCTTGATTCCAGTGGCAAATTGAGCAAAGGACCCACGTCTGGGCATACCCTGCCAACACACCATAGACCTCAATTGATACCTGTACATTACCTCTCCAAAAGAATACATTTTAGCCACCACAAAGTCTCAAATGAAACCATCAATTAAAACCAAATACTGCCTACCAAACAACGTATTTATTTTCTGATGCATCAACTTCGCACATCTATGTTTTTTCAGGTAGAATGCACCCTGTCAAGAAGGCTTGTTTCCTCTTTTGCTTTTTGCCTCCACCTTGGCTTCACAGAACAGGAGATCCTCTCCATTCACTGTTATCCAGAGGCATATGAATGTCCGGCTGTTTTTTAACAAAAAAGTATGGGAAATGTTTTTGTAAGATTTTAAAATATTGGGACCGTTCCCAATAGATAGTGCACTTCAACCACTGAGATCATCCAAAAGCCACTTATAGTTTAAGGAGGCAACAGTTGTTTGTTTATTGCTTCTTGTGCCTCATAGTGCCAAGCTGTCTCTTGCTAATCACCCTGATTTGGAACTGTGCTGAGTGGACTTCCAATGTGAGATTCTGTTTCACACAATTATAAGAGGTCTAATGTTCATGCACTTGGATTTAATGGTTGCAGGACCAACAACCCCAATTTTACTGACCAGAAAATCTAGGAATTAAAATCAGTGTGGGAAAAGGCTGGAATGTAGCCCGGAACATTTTCATGACCCCTGCTCCAACTTCACGCAAGACACACAGGAGGTTGGACATTACAAGTTTCCTCCTACCAGCCAACATTTTCCACTCCCTCCTCTACTCTCTTCACCCTCTCCCTGCCCCGCCTTACAACACCCCCCTGCACACATTTTATTTTATCGAAGCCTGCACACTTTTACCAGCTACTTAGAGCAGGTGGTAAATGTGTGTGTGAAACTTCACAGAAAAGGGAATATCATGCGCAATACCACCTAGTAAAACCGGGTCCGCACAGTAGTTCCCCATTCAATGAGGTTTGACTCGTAAGTGCACAATACTTCTGGATTGTTACTGCACAGTACTAGTAATTACTGGTGCAGAGTTTCCAGTCTGCCAGTACCAAGCAACTTCTAATGGGGCCATGGTGGGCTATCTAAAGAGCCCTGGGATAGATCAACAGGATGGAAGGCCCAATTTACACATCCCACCAAATCAACGCATACAGAGCTGGGGTACTTCAGCACTTTAACTTCAACAAGAGACAGAGAATGCAAGATTCTATAAGAATGTGGAGGATGTGAAAACTAGGTTATTTGTATGAGGATATAACATTAGAATGCTGGAGTATGCTGAAAGGAAAATACAGCAAGTTACAAGAGATGATACTCTGAAGAAGAAAGTTCATTGGAAAGATCCTAGACAGGGCTAGTTAGTCTTTATAACTAACTACACTATGCATTGTGACAGGATTTGTAGGATTTTCAAAAAACACTGGTCCCTTTTATTAGAGGTTCCTTGTATTAAAGATGACATCTCCCCAAAACCAATGATCCTTTTTTTGGAGTGTCAGGGCTTTGAGAAACCCACTTTGCCCACATTATGTGGCCCCTATACAGGATTCTGGCAGGTGGATACCATCTAGACCATTGGGTTTTGACACATGTAACTGTTGTAATATGTACAAATGTGGTAAAAATACGATTAAGGGGCCGATTCCGATTCGGGCCGGAAATCTCTCCGACCGAGCCGGACCCGGAGAGATTTCCGACCGAGTCGGACCCGTGCAGTCCGACCAAACGAGTACGATGCGCACGTATGCCATCGGACTCGAGTCGGTCGGACTCCCATTGAAGTCAATGGGAGCCTGTCGTACAACGCGTACGCGGGCTCCCATTGACTCAATGGGTGTGATGCGGACAAGTGCGCCCCCTACAGCGTGTACGCGGCGAAGCGATTCGTGCCGTACACGCACAGGTAGGGGGGACCCATGGGTCCCCCCTGTGTGCGACTCGCACGGCTACGCGTACAGGGGGGTCCGACACGGACCCCCAAAGTACGGCTCCGACAGCTCTTTCGAGCCGGAGTGCGCGGCTCGGTCGGACTGCTCGCGGCGCGCATCGTACTTACCCGGCCGGGGAACGTCTCCATTGCGCGGTGCGAGTCGAGTCCGAGCGAGTCGGTCGGTGCGGTTGGACCCGGGAACGAGTCGGTCGGAGCGGTCGGGATGCCCGGACGAGTCGGTCGGCGAATTCGCATCGTACTCGCTCGCCCGGACGCGCGTACGGTTCGGTCGGGAAATAGGGCTCCGAATCGGATCCGGTTAAGCCGAATCCGATTCGGAGCCCTACCGGCCGAGATCGGAATCGGCCCCTAAGTGTTTTCCATAAATGTGTGATTCCACATTTCAATAACTGTAATGCCAATTTGTAATATATGTTATTGGTTGCAAATGTGATTTGATTTATGTTTGTAGCACAGTCCACACTTTGAAATCTCGGATCTAAGGACATGCTAGAGCTTCAAAAATGGAGCTACTCCATAAGCCCCCATTATCTTGAAAAAACCAAAGTGGTAATACAATGTTTTGGTTTCCTGGAATTGATCGCATACAGATGAATGTAAAAGGTGGAGATAGGGAATTACTCCTTAGAGAATCTGAATCCAAAAGGATATCCCACTAGCAGTCAATTGAAAAGGGTCAAAATACGGATAGTGAATTTCACTACTTTCTCTGAATTGGAGATAGGGACAAGTGTGTTTTATGTAGCACTTTAGACAATGAGACATGATTGCCTCTTTTCATGATTGCTATGACAACTTATCATGAATAGCATTAGAGATAATTAAAATTGTGTTTTGAATGATGATAAAGTTCATCTTGTGATTTAAGTACTGCGCTTGTTTTCTAAAATAGGATATTATTTTCTTATTACTTTTCTATTGTTATTTCTGGCATATGTTATTATGTGTTTCATTATATTTATATATGGTGGTCAATGAGTAGCTTATTTGTGGGTCTGGTTATGACATCTGGTCACCACGGTTTTAGGTATAGTACAGCTTTGGAACTTTGTGCAGTTGGTTCGATTCACACACACTTAAGATGGAGCTCATCTTTTTGAAAACATCAAGTCTGTGCAGCAATATGAATGAGATTGTGGTGTAGGATATATTTGAAATACCTTAGAATACTGTGCAATTGGCCAGATTTATGCACAGTTGAGATGGAGCTCAATTCAACTCTTTAACCATCGCATCTGCATTGTTCTTAACAATGAGGTTGCTGTATATATGCCCAAGATGGTGCTTTTTTTGTTTTAACATCACTCTCTGTTGTAATGTGAACAGAATTGTGGTGAGCGACATATGTGGGATCCTTTGGAATGTTGTGTTTTGTTGGTTGGATTTACATATATCCAAGATGATGCCTATTGCTATTAAAACCTACTGTTCATGTTCAATATGAAAGAGATTGTGGTGAGTGATAGATTGGCATACATGCCAACCCTCCAAATTCAGGTGGGAGAGTACCCTTTTCAAGGCCAGTCTCCCACCTGCCAATTACTGCAAAATCCAATGCTAGACCACCTCCCAGAGAGATTTCTCAACACGGGTGGTCGCAGATGGTCGCGACCACTCACGTTAGGAAACATTCCGTTTGCGTTGAGGAAGCTGCCACTTGAATAGAACATCTACTTGAGTGGCAGAAAGAAGCAGTGCCCTCTTGCGCTGCACATGGTGACATTTGTGCTGATTTTACAGCGCAGGACAAACAGCCAATGCTAAAAATCAGCGAGAACGGCACAACCTAATGCCCTCTGCCGCTTGCGGAACTCTGCGTAGCGTGGCAGAGTTTTTTGGTCACTTCACGGAGTTCCGCATAGTGGAACTCCGCAAACTCTGTCCAGGCCTACATTAATCACAATATGTGGCAACTGTCATACCGCATCATGGGTAACTGCGCATCCCACAGAATACTGCGTATCGGTGAAATATTAAATGGGGTGACAAAGAAGCAATTTTCAAAATGGCGCGGTGGTATAAAGGATGTTGCCAGGAAATTCGATGTGCGCATAGAATTGGAGGGATGAATTTCAATCTGCCTGTCTGATGCACATTGATAATGTATGCGTGCACATACCAAAGTATGGTCAATTTTGTGTGGCAGGTCCACACAGGCTGTGATGATTCCTACCTCAGTGCAGACTGAATAGGTATGAGTCATTGTGGGACATGTCATCAGTCCACACATGCCAATGAAGTTACATGCCTGACTCATGCCCTCATATACCCAATGCCCTTTAATAGACATGTGCCCATACCTTTATAGTGTTTTGTGAGGAATAAGGCCAATGTGTTAAGTACCACAGGCATGTATGTACTGTGTGGTCAGCATACAGGCCATTTCACAGTCCACCTACTGCTGCCATTACCCATATTGTATCCCCCAGGAATTGCCACCTTTGAACATTTTCGGCCAATTACCTGCAAGATGCAGCACAATGTACTAAAGTATATGAGATCTACAGCATGCAATCACATGGATTAAGTTTGAGTTGCTGTGAATCTAGGTAAAAATCCGTACAGAAATGTGTGGCGAGATTCCTGGATATGTAAAGGATATGTAAAGGACCACATGCTATTGGTTGAATTTCATTACGTGATCTATGTTAAAGTGTTGCAGGTATGTCCATATGTCATTCTTGGGGAAGTGTCCAACAGGTCTGTTGAATTGGAGGTAGCTAGCCATACTCTGTCTATGTTTCAACTACTTGGCCCAGAGTCAATCTATGCTGCAATGTGTGTGGCCTTGTGTATTTGCCATAGCAGTGAAGAATTGCACAATACGTGTACTTTCTACACATTACTCATTTCACATAGGTGATTGGCCATAGATTTTACCCTCTTGCATGTTGCATGACAATCCCCAGGGAGTACCTAGATGGACCATGTGTATCATTCCATGTGTACACAGCATAATTTTTCTGAATCTGTCTTCATATGCACATGGGTATTTGTTTATGAGGCCAGACACTGCCATTTCTTGTACATTCAAGGCCAAGACCTGAGTACTTTAGCATTGTAATTTTAGGGGACGTATATGCTTCTTATGACGGTTGGTCATGATATATTCCAAAGATGTCTTTTTTTGGCTGGAAATGCCACTTGCGCTGCTAATAGAAATTCATGCATGTAATTGATGACAACTTGGACAAATTCAGTTTGGTCTGATACATATGTCCTTCCTTTCCAACAGACAACATGACAGATGACCAGGAAAAATCATATTGCATTCACTTGGAGAAGTACCACCACATTAGGCACGTAGCCAAGGCCTACAGGCACATAGGGTGGCCATGTGAGAAATTGAAGGCAGCAGGGACTTGGAAGTTGCTACCTCAGGGACGGAAAGCCCTGGACAGGGCAAGCACCAGGCTGGAAGTCGAGGTAGTGATCTGGGGTCCGTTCCGGGACCCTCAACAGCCCAGCCAGAAGTGGCACCACAGGCAGTCACCACAATTCTAGCTTTGTAAACTGAATTTAAAAGACAGTGCCTGAAGGACAATGCGGACACAAAGTTGAGGCTGGCAGGCGTAGAACTGCAGGTGGCGACACTTATGAAAATGGTGCACACTTTGCAACAATGTGTGGACAGGTTTGAGCAGCAACTTTAGGTACTCCCTCTGACTTTCTGCCCATCCCCAGTTCATACTGGTTGTTTTTAGTGTATAGAGGTTTAGCATAGATGAGGATAGGTTTTAACATAGTGATAGGTTAGGTTACTTTTAGTGTTTTAATAGATTTTAATATTTATCTGTTGTTAGGTGGAGATATGGGTGGGTAGGTTTTTAAGTGGGTGGGGTTAATGTTTAGTAAGTGTATAAAAGAAATTCAAAAATTCAAAAACTACAAAAATATATCTTTGTTTAGGTTTTAATGTTTAGGTAGTTTGTGTATAGGTGTAGTTTATGTTTGTCTCATGCATAAATGTGTATTGGGAGATTGGGAGGTTGATGTTTAACCTGTCTGTTGTGATATATGTATAGGGTAGAATAATTTAAGGTTGTGTAAGTTCTAGGTTAGGATACTGTAGGTAATGTAGCATAGGTTAGTTTAGGCATAGAATAGATAGGAATAGTTAGTGTAGGTTATTGATTTTTAGATGTTAAGATTTTTATGGTGTGTTAAATAAATATTCTTTTGCACTTTCACAACTGCTTCCTTAATAATTACATGACAGTTGTCATATCTTCTTAGGTTGGGTTAAGCACATGCTGTAGGAATTCCTGGCAGTGTTTGAATACATGTGTTAGTAGGTGGAGCACCCAAGGATTGGATCATGTCAGGTTTGCAATGGAGTCACTTAAGGGATCTTCAAACGTGATTGTGCACTGTAAGTGGAACTCTTGCTGTGATTGGACACACAGCCCAAAACAGGTATTTACCTACTGTTGCACAGTGTGTGCAAGTGATGCTATGTGTTTGGTATGGATGATTAAGGCAAACCATTGTGACTAATCAAGGATGCGTTGGTTGCCACACTGATGCCAGCCACTTGCGCACTCTCCCTTGCAGCATTTTATTGTCACATCACTGTTGTTTTCTGGCTAGTATGCATGGAAGTATCCACCACCTGGACTGAAAGTTCATTCAGTGTTACCAGTGACTGATTGCTAATTGTAGCACTTTATGCATGTGACCTTGGATAACTACTTGGTAGTGTAGATGCACATAGGGATCACATAAACTATTTCAATTGGCCTGTGCAGATTTACCCCAGGATCTATGAAACACAATACCATTTGGATAGTAAGTAGTGTCTTTAGTGTCAGCACAACCACTATGGTCTACTTGGTTCAATCTTGAACATACATACAACACAATGGTTCCAGTAAGTGGTTTTATTGACACGTGAACCAAGGAGCAAGTGGCAGTCCTTGCAGCAACAACCCCAACATAGTTTGTGAGCCATTGAATGTCCAGACGGAGTCCATGGGGGATTCATGTGGACATGTGGAATAAGGAGTGTTCCAGTGAGGGGGAGGACCAAATTGCCATTACACAAATAGGTGAAATCAATAGGTGGGAAAGCAATTAGAGGACAGTACCAGTTGAGAAGTACACTGGCATGGCCATAAGCACAGGTCAAAAGAGAAATGGGCCATGTGGCACAGAGAAATGCTACCAGCCAGTTTTTGGGGGTAAGAGGTGAAGTCCTCATCTTTGTCCTCTGATATGTGTGGTGCCTCCCGTGAGGGGGGGTGTTGTCGGAGGTGACGGAGGCACACACACATCAGGGGCTGAAGATGTGGATCCCCTCTCCCCAGCAGCATTTCTCTGCCCCAGCAAGTAAGGCAGTACAGCACTAAGAAGGGCCTGCTGGTTTGCCAGCACAGCAACAACATCGCGGTGCAAGGCACCCATTGTTGCTATGCAAGAGTCTTACTACCGCTCCATGGACCCCAGGATGTTGTCGATCACCCCCAGCTGTGTGGCAGCCTCCCTGGTGCCACTTACTCATGACACCGGCAATGTCAGCCAGGGACTGATCCAAGCCATGGAGTGGAGGAAAGTTGCCTCTTATGACCTCAGAGGTGCCCTTATTAGGACTGAGGCACCTATGGACTCCCTCTAGGGTACCTGCCATGATCTCCATCCTGGCCCGCACCGCATCTACCAGCTCCGGCTGGACTCTAATTGCACGACGTTGGAATTCAACTTGGGGATCCTCGGTGTCCAGGGCTGTGGGTGGACTGGCTGGTAGTGTTTGTTGGGTGATAGATGGATCCTCTGGAGACCACATAATGCTGTCGGCCCTTCTTGCGACTGGAGATGGTGTCTGAATGGAGTACACAATTTGCTGGAGGGTGTCTTTGTCAATGGTTGGCAGGTTGTCACTGTCAGCAGGATCTCATTAAGGACAGGCAGCTGGTCAGGAGTTGTTGGTACATCCTCTGCAATGAAATATATATATGTTAATGGTGTTTTATGCTAGATAGTGACATGATAATCTGGTTGAGATTCAGACTTCATACAAATTCGCTTTCAGGTCAACATTGATGCTTAGGGCACCTGTTCCTCATAGGTTTTGAGACCAAGTTGCACTGTAGTTGCCTTTTAGATGGCAGTATTCCTGCACTGTTCACAGAACCAATGTGTGACAAGGCTTACTTGTCGTGTCATGACACATGTTGCAACACAGTCATGCAGCTCACTGGGCCAGTCATTCCTGCACTTGTGAAATGAGGTATGGTCCACATCTGCCTTGCTGATTTGCTTTGTTCTTCAAGATGCCTATACTGATTTTGTTTTGACGTATTGATGCCACTACTGTGCACATTGCACCTGGTTCCCAGAGTGCCTGTATTCCCTATGACCAGTACTCATCCCACAGCTCCTGTGAAGGTAATGTGGGCTTGGTCATGAATTAAATATGATCCTGCAGTCTGCCTCTCACACAGTAAACAACATCAATCTGCCATGTTGTGCTGTCTTGCATTCACATTGTGCTTTCATGTGGCCAAGGGTTCAGTTTTTAACACACATCTACACAGCTTCCAGCCTTGCTACACTGCAGGAATGTGTGAGGGCTTGCACTTACCATGGGTTTCCTATTTGTGTATACTCATGTAATTTCATTGCACACACAGTTGAGTCCATATTTGTGAACAGTGGGCACTGTGTATCAACTCTGAGGGGATGGGCCCGGTCAAATTCGGTAGACTCCTAGCACTGACGCTCAGCCCATTTCATCAATGCTAGAGTCAGTTATTTGCAAAGTATCACACATCGTTTGACTCAGGCCCCCTCACTTGTACATGTACATGCCTCCTCTGGCAAATACTGATTTTGGGCCAGGGGCTCAACCTACTGCCACACACTGATGGAACCCAGACAATACATTGGCTCTCATGTGCCTACAACACCAACAATATGCCTGACCATATCCAATGGACTGACATTGCTGGCTGTTTTTGAGGGCTATGGGTCAAGCTGTATCCCACATGGTAGTGGTACTGGAATTGGTGACATGTACCTACCCATGTTTGACACACAACTGAGCCCATCCACCTCAGCCTCCAACCATCCATGAGTCCTGGCATTTGTGGTGGAAAACTAGTTCATCCTATACCTTTTACAGATCCCTGTTTCACATCCTCCGAGTTTGACATTTGTGGCATGGTGAGACAATTTGCCTTTAGACTCCACCCTGCCACGTGCTACATCTTTACCCAGGGCCACATCACATGTAGGATGTAGTTCCACAATGGTCTATTCTCTGTGATCCCTTCCCAGCTGCGACACAAGTGTGACACTGTCAGACACAGCAGTGCGTATGTGTTGGTCAGGCTACCTTGCAGTACATATATCCCTTCTTACCTCCTTGTTGTACAATGTCTCTCCATTCAGACACCTTGGCAGTTCAACGTGCTTAGCCAGTGCCTACAATGCACTGCACTGCCAGGGGCCCACCAGGGCCACACACTATCTTTGGTTTCAGCACACATGGTCCTCTGGTGTGCTTCACTTGCATTCACCCCCACACCCAGTCTGATGAAGTTCATGAAAGAAGTTTGGCTGCTTCCTACCATGGCAGCTCATACCTGTATGCTCTCACCCCACACATCGGGACAGTTGCGTGCTATGTACTTTCATGCAGTTTACTATACACGTGGCTCTTGGCATGGCGCACACCTAACACCCCTGTCAGGTGAGCAGTTTCACCTCTGGCAAGCCCATTCCATTCCATTGGTTTACAGTCCATATTTGTGTGCATGGGCCCAAGTTAGACACAGTGACCTCATGGTGCAAGGTGGCCTGCACTGTAACAGTCAGGTTGGGCAGTGTTAATGTGCCCATGCATGATGTGTTGTTCCAGTCCATGTTTTTTCCTTTCTATTCTGGTACCTGTAGTTCTGGTGACTCATGTTGTAAATTTTAATACAAGCACCAGTATACAGAGGTGAACCTGGACTGGTGCCCTTTGCACATGGAAGGGTGAAAAGTGATGGACCTGGACTGAGCTGTGAATTACGTAACTGGACAGTGTGACTTACACTTATGTGATGTTGAATGGTACATGACCCAGATTCCTGCTCTTTCCCCTACACACAGCGCAGTGGAGCACTGGGACATAGCTAGCTGCACTGCACAACATGACCTTTTTGCCCACATTGCCCCTTATTGTGACTTACCCTGTAGGTCTTGCTGTTCCTTATGGCCAGCACTGTCCTGTCCCGAAACTCCTGCCACCAACTCCTCTGGGATGACAGCTGCCACCCACTCCTCCAAGGCATCCAACTCCTCCTGGGGTGCCAGACTTCCTCCTCCGGTCTGCATGGCTGCCTTCAGGTTGTTGACCAGTTTTTCCTGCATCCTGCTCATATAGTCTTGCCAGCATTTTTTACAGTCAGTGACTGTCCTCTTGGCTTGTCCCATGCTGTTGATATTGCCCACTATGGACTGCCAAATTGCCTCTTTCTTCCCTAATCACAATCTTGAGATGACAAGGAGCTGATGTTGGTGCTCTGTCACCTCAGTGATCAAGATGTACTTCTACTCCTTACTGAAATTGTACTTCCTGTTGCCCTGGGAGTCTGTCTGGACATCCTGGCTGGTGCTGAAGTTGGTGGGGTTGTTGTCCTGACTGCTGCTCTCTTCTTCCTGCTCCAATGCTGCCTTCTGTAAAATGTGGCACTTTTTTTCTCCAAAGTGTCATTTTTTATATCTTTTTTGATGCTTCATGTACTGAAAAGTGATGCTAAGGTGTTTAGCGGTGCTTTATCTGCAGCTAACAAGCCTTTCGTCAGTTTTGCTCCCGATGTGTTAATTTTTGCTACTACATAACGCCCACGGAAGCATCAAAATATTTTGCCACAACCTGTTCCTTATGCCATGGTGTGCCATACCGTAAATATGGTGCATCCATGGCATTTAAAAATGATGTAGTGACTTGCAAGTCATTTTTTACACATCGCTGCTGCAGCACAGCAATGCGTCAGTTCTTGTAAATGAGGACCTAAGTCCGAAGGTAAAAACGTGACCGAGGCCTACGGCTCAGTGTATCCGACCTGCGCTCCATTGCGGTTGGCCACAAACTTTCACTTTGTCCTGGTCAAGCTCGACCCGATGTCGTTTTTTGTTTTTAGGCACTAGAAAGTATTTGAACTCTAATAATTCATATCTCTGGTTCCTTACATTGGATTTTGTCATTTTAATCATAAAAATATTTCCTATTTTTATAAATTGGTTTAGGATTTTATTGTGTGTTGTCTCTTACTTATTTAATGTATTGGTGGTTTCAAATCCTTTACACACCTGTCTCCTAAGTTAAAACTGCCTGCTTGCAGCCAACTACAAAGGGTTTAGCAAGGGAATACTTTATTGAGATTGTGGGCTTATTACTAGCGGTAGGTACCTACCTACACCTACTAATAAACCATTAGCAGTGCATAGCGAGGGTGCGACTTATAGTTACCTAAGGGCATGAGTTATACTTAATTGAGATAACTATAACTTCAGAATTTGTATGGTTTTTAGTGGGTAAAATCTGAACACAACTATAACGTCCCTGTAACCTTTGTTTTTTTCAGTGAACTTGTAAGGTTTTTTAAAATTCCATTTCCTAACTATAACGTCCCTGTAACCTTTGGTTTTTTGCAATGAACTTCTAAGGTTTTTTAAAATTCCATTTCCTAACCATAACGTCTCTGTAACCTTTGGGTTTTTACAGTGAATATATATATATATATTATCTACTGGCGGTCGCCAGTAGATAGTTATAGTTACAACCTATTATCCATAGGAAATCCGCGACATTCTATTTGAAATAACTCTCTTGCCGGTTGACGTATCTTCGCAAAATTTTCAAACTTGTATGGCCCGCTCCGGTCCGCTCCTACCCTGAAAGTCTCGGGGGATTCGTCAAGCGGGGGCCGAGAAAAAGGGGGTCCCAAAACGCGTTTTCCCCATGCAATTTTTCATAGGAAACTTTAGACACGGCTACAGCCCGAACTGCTGAACGGAATTACACCAAATTTGGCAAAGAGGTAGTTCTTGGTTCAGAAACGAACCCTTTTGCTTAAATGGTGTAAATCCGTTCAGTAGTTGCTGAGAAAATCAAAAGTAAAGTCACATATATATCTGGGCGGAGCCTAACCACACATGTCATCGTGAGATCTGATTGGCTGTCAGCACTTCATCCTGGAATTGCTGGCAGCCATCTTGGGACCAATATAAATGATAGTACCTCATTGAAATGCATTGTAGTGAATAGAAGATTTTGAGGGTCACCAAAAGGAGAACTATAAAGGGTGATAACAGGCTTTAGTTACATTAGAATTTATTTGTTGATGGTACCATACTAATTTTAGGAATTGTGGTGTATTCTAAGGTGATTTTACCATGTGAAAAACCTTCTGCTGGGATATCATGAATCATGTTTGAGAGAACACTATTTTCTCATGCTTGTCCCATGGAGGTTTGGAAGGTGCTCCAGAAGCTAAAATGAGAGCATATTTTCTGTAAATTCACATTATCTTTCTCAGTCATGTGAGAATGAAGTCTGACATTCTCAGTAAAACATGTACATCCAACAAGGGCAGAGACTGTCAGTTGATTCCTTTGTGTTCTACTGCAGCTTCCCAGAGTGTTCTAACGAACAACTAGAGTGCTAACAGCCTTACTTATGACAAAAGTATGGCACACCTGAAGCCATCTTGATTGGAATAAACTGGTAACACTTAAACAATTTAATTTAAAAAGGAACAAAATGATGGGGTTCATTTTGTCATAGAAATTATGGTTAGTGCTGTAGAAAGAAAAATTAGGACATGTTTCAAGTGTGATCTCAAATATTTTCCTGTTATATTTCAACAGGAGCAGCCTGCCAGTTGATGCCTTTGTGTTCTACTGCAGCTTCCCAGAGTGTTCTAAAGAACAACTAGAGCGCTAACAGCCTTACTTATGACAAAAGTATGGCACACCTGAAGCCATCTTGATTGGAATAAACTGGTAACACTTAAAACATTTAATTTAAAAAGCAACAAAATGATGGGGTTCATTTTGTCATAGAAATTATGGTTAGTGCTGTAGAAAGAAAAATTAGGACATATTTCAAGTGTGATCTCAAATATCTTCCTGTTATATTTCAACAGGAGCAGCCTGCCAGCTGATGCCTTTGTGTTCTACTGCAGCTTCCCAGAGTGTTCTAAAGAACAACTAGAGCGCTAACAGCCTTACTTATGACAAAAGTATGGCACACCTGAAGCCATCTTGATTGGAATAAACCAGTAAAACTTAAAACATTTAATTTAAAAAGGAACAAAATGAGGGGTTCTTTTTGAAATAGAAATTATGGTTAGTGCTGCAGAAAGAAAAATTAGGGCATGTTTTAAGTGAGATCTCAAATCCTCTTCTATTTCATTAGAAAATTCTGACATGCAGACTGAAACAATCACTTTCAATACCAGCAGCAGACTTCCAGTTAACTCCCTGGTGAGCAGTAGCTTTACTCCAGTGATCTAATGAGCAACTAGAGTGCTAACATTCTGAATTTATGGCAGATGTGAGACATCTGAATGCCTTCTTGATGGAATCAAAGTAAAAAACTGAAAGCATTTCCTACTGAGGAGACTGCAGTAAATGAAGAAATTAGGAAACTTCATAACAAAGAAGTCTTCCAAGATGGCCACCAGTGAAAAAAGAGCCCAAATGTAGCACAGATATTACCCAGATGTAGCCCACATATAGCCCAATGACAAAAGTGTGCAAAACACTTTTTATTTTTAGTTTTTTTGCAGTTTTATGTAGTGCAGACTGGTCAGGTATTGGAGCATTGCATCTTAAAACATGACCCCCCTACACTACAAAAACACCACTGCACTACCTTAAACCCTAAAACACTACCCCCAGCACGACCCCCTACACTACACAAGCACCACTGCACTATCCTAAACCCTAAAACACTACCCCCAGCACGACCCCCTACACTACCCAAACACCACTGCACTACCCTAAAACATGACCCCCTACACTACACAAACACCACTGCACTACCCTAAACCCTAAAACACTACCCCCAGCACGACCTCCTACACTACACAAGCACCACTGCACTACCCTAAACCCTAAAACACTACCCCCAGCACGACCCCCTACAATACACAAACACCACTGCACTACCCTAAACCCTAAAACACTACCCCCAGCACGACCCCCTACACTACCCAAACACCACTGCACTAACCTAAATCCTAAAACACTACCCCCAGCACGACCCCCTACACTACCCAAACACCACTGCACTACCCTAAAACATGACCCCTACACTACACAAACATCACTGCACTACCCTAAACCCTAAAACACTACCCCCAGCACGACCCCCTACACTACACAAGCACCACTGCACTACCCTAAACCCTAAAACACTACCCCCAGCAGTACCCCCTACACAGCCCGAACACCACTGCACTGCCCTAAACCCTGAAACACCAGCCCCTGCATGACCCCCTACACTGCCCGAACACCACTGCACTGCCCTAAACCCTGAAACACCACCCCTAGCACGACCCCCTACACTGCCCGAACACCACTGCACTGCCCAAAACCCTGAAACACCACCCCCTTCACGACCCCCTACACTGCCCGAACACCACTGCACTGCCCTAAACCCTAAAACACCACCCCCAGCATGACCCCCTACACTGCCCGAACACCACTGCACTGCCCTAAACCCTGAAACACTACCCCCAGCAAGACCCCCTACACTGCCCGAACACCACTGCACTGCCCTAAACCCTGAAACATCACCCCCAGCAAGACCCCCTACACTGCCCGAACACCACTGACCTAAACCCTGAAACACCACCCCCAGCACGACCCCCTACACTGCCCGAACACCACTGCACTGCCCTAAACCCTGAAACACTACCCCCAGCATGACCCCCTACACTGCCCGAACACCACTGCTCTGCCCAAAACCCTGAAACACCAGCCCCAGCACGACCCCCTACACTGCCCGAACACCACTGCACTACCCTAAACCTTGAAACACCATCCCCTGCACGACCCCCTACACTGCCCGAACACCACTGCACTACCCTAAACCCTGAAACATCACCCCCAGCACGACCCCCTACACTGCCCGAGCAAAACTGCACTGCCCTAAACCCTGAAACACCAGCCCCAGCATGACCCCCTACACTGCCCGAACACCACTGCACTGCCCTAAACCCTGAAACACCAGCCCCAGCACAACCGCCTACACTGCCCGAACACCACTGCACTGCCCTAAACCCTGAAACACCAGCCCCAGCACGACCCCCTACACTGCCCGAACACCACTGCACTGCCCTAAACCGTGAAACACCAGCCTCAGCACGACCCCCTACACTGCCTGAACACCACTGCACTGCCCTGAACCCTGAAACACCAGCCCCAGCACAACACCCTACACTGCCCGAACACCACTGCACTGCCCTAAACCCTGAAACACCACCCCGTGCATGACCCCCTACACTGCCCGAACACCACTGCACTGCCCTAAACCCTGAAACACCACCCCCAGCGCGACCCCTACACTGCCCGAACACCACTGCACTAAACCCTGAAACACCACCCCCTGCGCAACCCCCTACACTGCTCGAACACTACTGCACTGCCCTAAACCCAGAAACACCATCCCCAGCACGACCCCCTATACTGCACGAACACCACTGCACTGCCCTAAACCCTGAAACACTACCCCCAGCAAGACCCCCTACACTGCCCGAACACCACTGCACTGCCCTAAACCCTGAAACATCACCCCCAGCAAGACCCCCTACACTGCCCGAACACCACTGCCCTAAACCCTGAAACACCACCCCCAGCAAGACCCCCTACACTGCCCGAAAACCACTGCACTGCCCTAAACCCTGAAACACCAGCCCCAGCACGACCCCCTACACTGCCCGAACACCACTGCACTGCCCTAAACCCTGAAACACCACCCCCTGCACGACCCCCTACACTGCCCGAACACCACTGTACTGCCCTAAACCCTGAAACCCCACCCCCAGCATGACCCCCTACACTGCCAGAACACCACTGCACTGCCCTAAACCCTGAAACACCACCCCCTGCATGACCCCCTACACTGCCCGAACACTACTGCACTGCCCTAAACCCTGAAACACCACCCCCAGCACGACCCCCTACACTGCACGAACACCACTGCACCGCCCTAAACCCTGAAACACTACCCCCAGCAAGACCCCTACACTGCCCGAACACCACAGCACTGCCCTAAACCCTGAAACATCACCCCCAGCAAGACCCCCTACACTGCCCAAACACCACTGCCCTAAACCCTGAAACACCACCCCCAGCAAGACCCCCTACACTGCCCGAACACCAATGCACTGCCCTAAACCCTGAAACACCACCCCCAGCAAGACCCCCTACACTGCCCGAACACCACTGCACTGCCCTAAACCCTGAAACACCACCCCCAGCACGACCCCCTACACTGCCCGAACACCACTGCTCTGCCCTAAACCCTGAAACACCAGCCCCAGCACGACCCCCTACACTGCCCGAACACCACTGCACTGCCCTAAACCCTGAAACACCAGCCCCAGCACGACCCCCTACACTGCCCGAACACCACTGCACTGCCCTAAACCCTGAAACACCACCCTCAGCATGACCCCCTACACTGCCCGAACACCACTGCACTGCCCTAAACCCTGAAACACCAGCCCCAGCACGACCCCGTACACTGCCCGCACACCACTGCACTGCCCTAAACCCTGAAACACCAGCCCCAGCACAACCCCGTACACTGCCCGAACACCACTGCACTGCCCTAAACCCTGAAACACCAGCCCCAGCACGACCGCCTACACTGCCCGAAAACTACTGCACTGCCCTAAACCCTGAAACACCACCCCCAGCAAGACTACCAACACTGGCCGAACACCACTGCACTGCCCTAAACCCTGAAACACCACCCCCTGCACGACCCCCTACACTGCCCAAACACTACTGCACTGCCCTAAACCCTGAAACACCACCCCTCAGCACGACACCCTACACTGCCCGAACACCACTGCACTGCCCTAAACCCTGAAACACCACCCCAGCACGACCCCCTACACTGCCCGAACACCACTGTACTAAACCCTGAAACACCACCCCCTGCACGACCCCTACACTGCCGGAACACCACTGCACTGCCCTAAACCCTGAAACACCACCCCCAGCACGACCCCCTACACTGCCCTAACACCACTGCACTGCCCTAAACCCTGAAACATCACCCCCAGCACAACCCCTACACTGCCTGAGCACCATTGCTCTGCCCTAAACCCTGAAACACTAGCCCCAGCACGACCCCCTACACTGCCCGAACACCACTGCACTGCCCTAAACCCTGAAACACCAGCCCCAGCACGACCCCTACACTGCCCGAACACCACTGCACTGCCCTAAACCCTGAAACACCAGCCCCAGCACCACCCCCTACACTGCCCGAACACCACTGCACTGCCCTAAACCCTGAAACACCAGCCCCAGCACCACCCCCTACAATGCCCGAACACCACTGTACTGCCCTAAACCCTGAAACACCACCCCCTGCACCGCCCCCTACACTGCCCGAACACCACTGCACTGCCCTAATCCCTGAAACACCACCCCCTGCACGACCCCCTACACTGCCCGAACACCACTGCACTGCCCTAAACCCTGAAACACCACCCCCTGCACCACCCCCTACACTGCCCGAACACCACTGCACTGCCCTAAACCCTGAAACACCACCCCCTGCACTGCCCCCTACACTGCCCGAACACCACTGCCCTGCCCTAAACCCTGAAACACCACCCCCAGCATGACCCTCTTTACTGCTCGAACACCACTGCACTGCCCCAAACCCTGAAACACCACCCCCAGCATGACCCCCTACACTGCCCGAACACCACTGCCCTAAACCCTGAAACACCACCCCTGCACGACCCCCTACACTGCCCGAACACCACTGCACTGCCCTAAACCCTGAAACACCACCCCCTACACGACCCCCTACACTGCCCGAACACCACTGCACTGCCCTAAACCCTGAAACACCAACCCCAGCATGACCCCCTACACTGCCCGAACACCACTGCACTGCCCTAAACCCTAGAACACTACCCCCAGCATGACTCCCTACACTACCCGAACACCACTGCACTACCCTAAACCCTAAAATACTCCCCCAGCACGACCCCCTACACTACCCGAACACGACTGCACTGCCCTAAACCCTAAAACACTCCCAGCACGACCCCTACACTACCCGAACACCACTGCACTGCCCTAAACCCTAAAACACTCCCCCAGCACGACCCCCTACACTACCTAAACACCACTGCACTGCCCTAAACCCTAAAACACTACCCCCGCATGACCCCTACACTACCCAAATACCAATGCACTACCCTAATCCCTAAAACACTACCCCCGCACAACCCCTACACTACCCAAAGACCACTGCACTACCCTAAACTCTAAAACAATACCCCCGCACAACCCCTACACTACCCAAAGACCACTGCACTACCCTAAACTCTAAAACACTACCCCCAGCAGTACCCCCTACACTACCCAAACACCATTGCACTACCCTAAACCCTAAAACACTACCCCCAGCAGTATCCCCTACACTACCCAAACACCACTGCACTACCCTAAACCCTAAAACCCTAAAACACTAACCCCAGCACGACCCCCTACACTACCCAAACACCACTGTACTACCCTAAACCCTAAAACACTCCCCCAGCACGACTCCCTACACTACCCAAACACCACTGCACTACCCTAAACCCTAAATCTACCCCCAGCATGACCCCCTACACTACACAAACACCACTGCACTACCCTAAACCCTAAAACACTACCCCCAGCACGACCCTCTTCACTACCTAAACACAACTGCACAATTTGTTACAGGCGTTGTAATTCAGGCCTGTGGTGCTTACTGGAAGTACCTGGTGGGCTGGTTGGGCCCCAGGGACTCTCAGGATTCAAGGTGACCTAATCCCCCAACTTAAAACGCGCCACGGGGCGCGTTTGCACAGTGGTGAAGGGAGGGGCGGGCCTCAGGTGACATGTGCGCAAACACGCCCTGTGGTGCGTTTTAAGTTGGGGAGTTAATTCCCTTTGAATCCTGGGGGCCAACTAGCCCACCAGGTACCTTCAGTAAGCACAACAGAGGTGCGTTGCAGAGAGGTGAAAAAGGTGCGTGGCCTCGGAACGCCTCTCTGCAACTCAGCTCTGTGGTCCTAACTGTAGGTACCTGGGGGGCTAGTTGGGCCCCAGGGACCCTCAGGATTCAAGGGGACTTAATCCCGCAACTTAAAACGTGCCACGAGGCACGTTTGCACACATGTCACCTCAGGCCCCCCCTCCCTTCACCACTGTGCAAACGCAGCACTGGCTCTGGTTAGTCAGAGTCAGTTACCACCAGTACCCGTCTGAAAAAGTTGTGGGCACAGGATGATTTTGCAACAAGGCCTCTTTCTGCTCCTCTGTTGGTTCTTTCTGCACATCTTTTGCTTCTTTCTGTGCGTTTTTTCTTCTTTCTTCACATGTCCTACCTCTGTTGGCATAGTTAGAAACTAGCATTTAAAAAACCTTTGAAATTCACTTAAAAAATCATAGTTTTCAGGCACGTTATAGTTAGAAATTAGCATTTAAAAAACCTTTGAAATTCACTGAAAAAACCATAGGTTTCAGGCACGTTATAGTTAGAAATTAGCATTTAAAAAACCTTTGAAATTCACTGAAAAAACCATAGGTTTTAGGGACAGTTATAGTTAGTTGGACATTGCACTCGTACAAAACCCGTGAAATTCCCCTGTTATAGTTAGTTCAGCTAACTATAACTCGCGCCCCGCAATGCACTGCTGATGACGTCACATATTACATCACTCATGACATGGTCAGTGACATCACTGATGACATCACTGATGACATCTCAAATGACATCACTGATGACATCATCCATGTGATAATTTCATGCATCTTCTCACACCCTAATATAACTTTTGATACACCCACTCTAAATTACAGACTGCCATTCTCAAAACCATAGACACTCCAACACCAAAAACTACATACCCACTCACTGATTCTTAGGTCTACACACACATCCACTCACTCACCTGTACAGTCACTCATACTTACAGTCACTCAGTACAGGACTATCATATGCACTCATACTCCTATATAGACACTCAAACACCGCCACTCATCCATAGAGGTACTCACACACCTAGTCAGTCATGCAAATAATTAAACACACTACCATTTACTCACCTATACAGTTATACACCCACCAGCTCACTTACTCATACAAATAGTAGCACATTCTTACGCTCTTATACAATCACTGATACAAGCACACACTCATCCATACAGCCACTATCACAATCACTCACTCTCACTTATAGCTATTTATATACTCCAACACACATATATACTGCCTTTCACATATGTAGTTACTCACACATGTACCACTGGGACATACATTCACTCACTAACACACTCATACACACACTTACCCACCCATAGCAGTCTATCACAGTTGCACTCTTGAAACCATCCACCCAGTGAATCACCCACTCACACATCTATGCACAGAGTTGCACACACCCCTCCCACACAAACACTCAGGCACCCATACAGATACTCAGACAAGCATTCAATAACTCATATAGACACTCATGTAGCTATTCACAAATCACATGCAGCCACTTACACAGCAACAGACAGACGGATACAGACATTCACCCAGTTTAGTCACTAACCCATGCATTCAGTAAGATACGTTAAATCACTCACTTATAGAGTCAGTCACGCACCTACTAAATCATCCATACAGACACTTACACACCCACTCATTCTTCAATACGTCTTTTCCTATATATATTAAAAATATATAAACTTTACAGAAACACACAGTCACTGGATGATGTCATCAGTGATGTCATCAGTGATGTCATTTGAGATGTCATCAGTGATGTCATCAGTGATGTCACTGACCATGTCATGAGTGATGTAATATGTGACGTCATCAGCAGTGCATTGCGGGGCGCGAGTTATAGTTAGCTGGACTAACTATAACAGGGGAATTTCACGGGTTTTGTACGAGTGCAATGTCCAACTAACTATAACTGTCCCTAAAACCTATGGTTTTTTCAGTGAATTTCAAAGGTTTTTTAAATGCTAATTTGTAACTATAATGTCCCTGAAACCTATGGTTTTTTCAGTGAATATATATATATATATATATATATATATATATATATATATATATATATCGTTCCCCAGTTATAACCTTGAAGTCTCCACTCTCAGGCATTGCGGGTGCTGCAGCTCACGAGGGCTATATCATGTTCAACTCATTTCACTCCCAAAGGAACATTGCGCACTCCGGAGTAATTAACAAATAAATGTATTGAATGAAGAACCACGACCAACAAACATATATATGTATGTATATATGTATGTATGAAAGTATATATATATATATATATATATTCAGTCA
>CAWUFW010028051.1:0-23706 GCA_963921515.1 Calotriton arnoldi
CAATCGTCAACAGTTCCCCCGGCGATAGGGGGGTCCAAGAGGTGTTACTTCACCCAGGGGCAGGGCCGCAGGCAACTGGCAAAATTCACAAGTGTCTTAGGGGGCTGGTGCAGGGGGTGCCACGGTGAAGGTCGCCCATGGCCCACAATCCCATCTGCCCTCGGGTAGCTGCACTCCACCCCTGGGTACCTCCGGGCCCACCGAGAGCCTCAGGTGCACACACGCCACCAGGGGGTAAGGTGGCCACAGACCCCGAGGAACAGTGAGGAGGCGGCGCTCCCCTCGCACTCACTGATGGGGCCTCCCGAAGTCACTGCAGCGCCAGGCCCGCGCACCCCAGCAGAAGGGCCCCAAGCCAGTGGCGAGGTCTGCGCAGCTATAAGGACCCAGGGAAGGCACTGTTAGATGTCCTGGCTCCTAGTGTGTTGCTCGAGGCCTCCAGTGTGGGGCCGACCGCCCCTCCGCAGCGCTGGAAGAGGCTAGAGGGCCCAGTCCAGGCAGGCGCCCCGGAACACCATGGGGCCCAAGATGGCAGCCGTCGAGTCCCCGGCCGAGGCCCGAGCCCACGGCGCCCAGCGCTCTGCCTTCTGCGGCCCTGCATCATCCAGCAAAGGCAGCAGGGGTCTCCGGGGGTCAGCCGCGTGCAATGTGGCCCAGCAAAGGTGTTGGTAGCGGGCCCAGGTCTCACGAGGTAGGAGAGGCGGCCGGGGCTATAGTGGCTGCCTGATAAGCCCTCGGCGGGCAATGTCCCCTTTATAAGTCAGCAGCCTGGAATCTCGGCCCCCATACCTTTATTGCAGGGTCCGGTCACCTCCGCCGTGGGCCACCAGTATGTAGGCGCAGGCCAGTGCAGTAGTCAGGCAGCCCCGGAGTGCTCAACGCCGCAAAATGGCACCCGTGCTGCCGTGGACCGGGCGCTCCTCAGCGGCTCCGGCTCTGTCGCTGTTGATAAGATCGGAGAGGCGCCGGGTCCCAGGAAGTCCGCCGCGAGCCTCCGATGGGCGAATGCAGGCCAGCAGCGATGTCGGTCCGCCCCGAAGATCTCAAGGCGGGGAGGCTCCAGACTGCAAAATGGCGGTCGCGTTCTCCCAGGCCGGGGCTTCCACTGCGGCCCCGCTCTCGCCGCTGCTGGCTAGTCGGGAGGAGCGCCGATTGTCCCAAAAGCTGCCCAGGCTCCTCCGCAGGTCAGACGTCCTTGTCAAGACACCTGCAAGGCTGTTAATGCCACTAAATATGCTTAAGTTGCCGGCGGCTAGCCGGAGCTCCCCACGGCGTGCGTCTCACTCCATCGGTAGCAAGACCACGCCCCGAGAGGCCCTTTATCCATTTAATTCAACCGACGTATTGCTTCTCTTTGCTGACATCAATTCCCCATCATCTTCTCTTCTTTTTAACCTGTATGGGAGTGTAACAGAACATCATATTCAAAATATTGTCTGGTAGAAATATAGGGCCTCATTACGATGCGGTTCAGACCGTAACCAATGGCTTGTCGGTTGTAGTCTGAACTGCATCTCCTGCTGAGGTCCAACCGCATGCATTGTAACCGACCGACACAATCCGACGGCTCATGGAGCCCGTTGGTTGGTTGGAAAAATCCCTCATAATCCATTAGGGATGGCGTTTCCGCCTTCGGGATTATGATGTCGGTTTCCGACAGCCTTTCCATGTCTGCCTTTCCGACATAGAAAGGCTGTTGGAAAGCTACTTTGTGGGCCCCTAGCAGGGCCCCCTTACCCCCTTGGCCCTCCACATATGGCCCTGGGGGACACCATACCTTAACACAGGGAGGTGCCTGTCACACGGTGCAGGGATGTTTAAAAACTTCAATTTTTCAATGGGAGATTGTGCTGCAGGCTGTTCAGGCCCGCCGCACAAGCTACCATTGAAAAATGGAAGTTTGCGACCGCACCATTTGCGGTCGCATCCTAATTGCGGGGTTGGACCCGCCGACCTGAGGTTGGTCGGTTCCCAATCCGCAGCTATGTCGTCGGATGCAAATTAAATTTATTTAATTTTCCTGGTCATCGTACGTCGAAATGCCCCCTTACCCGGCCCACCGCTCTTACCTGTACGGGCCACGGCTGCGACATCGTAATTAGGGCCTTAGGGTCCTAAATATCATTTACAAAAATATAGCCTCATTGGCGTTAATCATAAAAAATTTATACCTAATGGGATATTTTCTATAAACAATATTTAGGACACAATATTTCTGTCAGATAATATTTTTCCTAACTATATTCTGACATGCAACAATCAGTATCACATATAAATGCATTTGTGGCTGTCTCTACCCCTGTCTTTAATGCATGTTCTTCCTCCTCCCAGTGGCATTGGTATATCACCACTATCTTGAAAACAACAAGTAGGTGCCACTACATCGTAGACACAGAGAATACCACTAATGAGGATTGCACTACCACGAATAAGGTAAATTCACATTTTGCAATAGGGTTAGTTTAAATTTACTTATGTAATTTAATTTTATTTAGGTTTAGCGTCAGTGTTAGCACTGGAGTTCCTTAAACACTACTTATTATTTAATTAATTTTAATTACAATTAACATGATTTAGGATTACAGCCAATGTCAGTATTGGGTTAGGTTAAAGATATTTGTTTGCTAAAAGAAATCTTATTTTATTTTGTACTAGGGACAGCATTGGCGTTGCATTACAGTTGATTTTTAAATTTATTGTAATTTGATGTAATGTAATTTCGTAAATGGTTTGAGTTAAGGGTACCATTATGGGTTGCTGAAGGGGACTAATTATTTTCAACCATATTATTGCCTATTTTGAAATTTTGTAATTTAAATTATTTTAAATTCAGTTAGACTTAGATTTGTGATTGGCAAAGGCTTAGGGTTAATCAGATTTAATTTTACTCTATTTTAATGTAATATAATGTAAGGGCAATGTTAGGTTCATTTTTAAGGTGGACGTAAATGTAGAGTTGTTTCAGACTGGTCAAAGTAATGATAAATTACAAGAAATACTTACCTTGTTGAGGTAGTGATATTTGGAGTACCGGCTGTAATGTAGTGATAACATACAACAGTGGAAGTTTGTGAAATATGAAAGTGATGGGGTTACACACCCTCATAGAATTGCACTAAGCAAGTGAGTGAAGCTTGCAAGCCTGCTTTTCTCTAGGAGACTCCTTCTCAGAGAACATTTTGAGGAAATGTGCCAAATGGTGCATTACCACAATTTTCACATCAATTGACTAAAATGCTGTTTGTTCTGAAGCAGCACTAATAATATATTGCAATACCTTATCGTGAGCCAGAGACGCTTTATGTTCCACAAGGATGTTGGGGGATCGCCAATCTAAAAACCATGCTAAAATGCTGCATTGATCAGCACATTTTCCCCACAAAGTTTACAAAAAGCCATAGTTATCAGTGATAGCTCAAAAAATATGAATTATGCTATTTCACATGACCTGTTATTTTAGAAATGTATACAGCATGGTTCTTCTAATTGATAAATCAGTTTCTTTAATTCAAAATTTAATACAGATCTCAAGTTTGAGGTCATAGTCATCAGAGCTACACAGGTCTTATAGGCTCATACAGCACAGCTAATTCTCATGTTAGACACTAGTAGGCTTATTACGATGTCGGACATCGTTGCGGAATAGGGACCGACCGACCTCCGGTTGGTGGTCCCGACTGCAGCATTACAATGCGACCGCACATCGTGCGTCGCATACTCTCATTTCTCTATCGGAGCTTGTGCTGCAGCTGTAAACCGGCCGTAGCACAAGATCCCATAGAGAAATGGGAGAATCAGTTCATCCTTGCACGCAGTGGCAGGCACCTCAAGGTGCCTGCCACACGGTGCAGGGATTAACAGGGGGCACCGTAAGTGCCCCCTCAGCCCCCAACCGGAGGCCACAGAGAGAAGGGGGCCCTGCAAGGGGCCCCCAAAGTCGCTTCCTGACAGGCTTTACATGTTCGAAAGCCTGACATGGAAAGCCTGTCGGAAACCAACATCATAATCCCGACAGGCGGAAACACCGTCCATTGGGGTTGCGAACAGGCCTTCGACTGGCCGAGCGGGCTCCATGAGCCCATCAGAATCCAGCCGGAATGACCGGCCGGTTTCACTTTCGACTGCCTGCATTGCAATGCGGCGGTCAAAAGTGAAACCCACGGTGAACTCGGAAAGGCTTTCCGAGACTCATCGTAATGAGACCCTAGACTGGGTATACCATTGCAGCTTATACCACTGCTCAGGCTCAGGCTTCAGGCAGTTGTGGTAATGACATAAAAAACCATATCAATATAAATAATGAAATACATGAACCTGCAGGCCACTGCACCCTGTACCACACATTGCCACTGCCAGCACCACCAATGATAGTAACAACACAAGTACTAACATGCACACTCTCGGACTATTTCAGGCCCCCTAAGCCATAAGAATGGCTTGGGTGGCATGTAATATTCCTTTTAATGTATATTGAGTTGTTAATTAACTGTTGTTGTGGTCATCTCTAAATTAACCAGACAGTGCCACAATTAAGTGCCAGTGCTGAGCACCAGAAACGATCAGCTCAAATTAGGCACTGGTTTAGGGGCGACAGATGCTTCTGGTGTAGAAATATGGGTTGTGGGATGTTGGGGGATGGTGGATTGTTCTCTTTGTTTTTGTTTTGGTTTGTCCAATCATGCAGCTCACTGACACTGCTGACTGCTCCCAGACGCGTGCCCTCCACGCCGCCATTGTCCATGCCGCCCGCACTGTGGTCAAAGCGGCCCCATCTGAGTCCCGACACCTGACCCAAGGCCGCCTGACTTTTCCCCCCAATGGTAGCAGTTAAGTTACTGTCTGGGAATGTGAACATTGGCTGGATCGCATTAAGAAGTCCGCAGTACTCCGGCATGTCAGGCCATTCCAACCGGCGGTTCTTATGTTTCAAGAAACACATTTATTAGTCTCTCACTTCCCATCCTTGGCCACTATGGCTATGGCAGAGTCTACCTCACAGGGTTTACCTGGGGATTCCTAGGAGTGGCTATTTTATTGCATAAGGGGTTCCTGTTAGTAGTGACCACCACCCATAAGGACCCTCAGGGTCAGTACGTGGGGGTAGAGGGCCAGCTAGAAGGTAGGCACTATAATTTTTGTCGGTCTATATCCCACAACACCAACTCCAGATAACACTGCGTTCCCTTGGGTCCCCTCCTGTTGGGTCTTCCATAGGGTGTCATTGTGGTGGGAGTGGACTTCAACACTTCTGTCGTGTAGTTCCTATAGTACCCCTGCAGGACCTGCACGTTTGGATAACATAAACTGTGGGCTTGGTGACCGACTGGCTCTGTGCACCCGCACCGCGTATGTTAGCTGGATTTGCATTAGCTAGCTCACAGTGCCACTAGAATCTCCTCTTATCGGGGAGAGATTAGTTTCTGGCAACCTTAGATCATGACAACCCTGATCCCTCAGAATCGTGGAAACAATGTACTACTTTTCGCTCAGTCACTCGTGCTTACTTGTTCGGTTTGTCTCAGAGAGTTACACAGAATAAACAGTCTGGGCGTTTCAATAAGTATTTATTGAACAGTTGTTATTCTGGTATAGAATATATGTGCTGCAACAACCAGCAGACAATAGCAGAGATATATTATCAGCAGTACGATAAAAGTGAAAGGATAGTACAGTTCTACCATATTGCAATAATAATGGTTACATACATGAATATATAAAATGCATTATAAAAGTGCGCGTACTCCTACGATGCCTAACTAGATGTACCTAAGTGTACCTAGCATGTGTGTAGGTCTAAAAGCCTAAGAGCCAAGAATCCTTCTAGGATTTAGTCGAACCCCATTACCTGAATAGAGAGAGTGTGGGACCCGTCCTGGTCTCGAGTTGGACAACCCACAAGGGCTGTGTTAGACCGCTGTCAGCTGGTGCGACTGCATGCAGGAGCCTCAGCGTCTCTGGTCAGTGTGTCGGCATGGAAGTCTCGGTTCCCTCTATCTTATCGTGGCAAGATATGGTGTATTTATACCCTAAAGTGTCTCGTACCTCAGTACGGTTTGTATAGGTCTTTGTTAGACATGAGGAAGACGTCAGGGGTGAACTTTGTACATACATATTATGCGGGAGATGTAGCTGGTGAATGCTCATGCATAATTTATGAGTACATTGTAGGCCTGTGTTCGGGAAAAACCCTGCAGTGTTCAAACCACAGACTAGATAACGTTCAACCCTCAGAGTTCGTTGTGTACTGTAGGGAACTAATGTAGGTGAAAGATCATGCCTATATTAGGGCATAGGAGATCATTACTATAATAGGGCATAGACGATTATGACCATAATAGGGCATATACGATCATGACCATAATAGGGCATATACGATTATGACCATATACAGCATATATGAACGTGTCTATATTAGGGTCTCTATACTAAACATAACACCCACTCCACTTTCGAATTGGATGACAATGACCATACTTACAATCTGGACAATTTAATTTTTTTCTTAAAAACAGCTAAAAACATGGTTTTAAAAAGACATTTAAAAAATGTTTAAAAAATGTTACAAATCAGCTATTCTTTAGTTGCCACTTGAAAAAGTCAATTCTGTCTCACTTATAAAAGTTGTACTACTACAAGCAGAAGAAGGCCATTCTTTCTCAAGTAAAAGAGTCAATTTAGGAAATGTTCCAAATTTATTTTGCTTATTTATGAAACGAAGTGGAGAAGCCGAATTCTTTCCCAGGACGCGATGAGCCAATTCAAGATTAAGGGGCCGATTCCGATTCGGGCCGGAAAAAGCACCGACCGACTCGGATCCGGAAAAAATACCGACCGAC
This sequence comes from Calotriton arnoldi, assembly GCA_963921515.1. Taxonomy (NCBI): domain Eukaryota; kingdom Metazoa; phylum Chordata; class Amphibia; order Caudata; family Salamandridae; genus Calotriton; species Calotriton arnoldi. Next base: position 6,837 of record CAWUFW010028051.1, read on the forward strand.
ACGTACCAGTGGCGCCCGACACGCCAAGTACGATGCAAGCCGCGATAAATCCGACCGACACGTCAGGAAACCAAGCCGACCGACCGAGCCGCTCGGAAAATAGCAATCCGGCCGGAAAAACACGCGAATCCAACCGACCGACACGCACCCGGAACAAATCCGACCGAATCGTACCCGCCAACTCCAACCTGCAAAGTACGATGCAAGGCGCGAAAAACACGACCGAGTCGGACGGAGGACAAGCCGTACGACCGACACGCATACAAAACCGAGCCGAAGCAACACAATACACCGCGACCGACGCGTACGCAGCATACAAAACTGCACAAACACAGCGTGAACGAAACGGAAAACACCGTACGAGACCAATGCACGGTCCGACTCGGTCACAAGAACGTTTCCAACATACACAAACAGCACAAAGGAAAAATCAACCAAAAAAGGCCAAACAAGCAATTACCAAGCCAATAAATACTGGGGGGTGGGGACAGAGAACAAAGACACACCAACAACTCCACCTATATAAAGGACACAAATCACTACCATGAGCCTTTGCAAATGCCATTCCACTGCCAGCACCCAAGAGAAAGCAACCACACACCCACAGCCCATCCCTCACACAAGCCACACACCAGCAGCACACCAACAAATACCTACCTCACATACACCCAGCACAACACACACCCACACACCCTCACCTGCACACCAACACACACATCACCCACCATCACCAACCATCACCATGCCCCCCAAGAAGAATCCCAAGTTTCTAGATTGTGAATTGGAAGTCCTGGTAGACGAGATCCTCAGGGTGGAGCCACAGCTGTTTGGCACATTGGTCCAACAGACCCCCATGTCGCAGAAAACCAAGATGTGGGAGAGGATCATCAACAGGGTGAACGCCCAATCACCATGTCGGCGCACAAAGACCGACATCCAGAACAGGTGGTATGACGTGCGCAGGAGGGTACGGGAGCTGCTCAAGAAAGACTACCACCTGAGCCAATACACCGGCAGTGGCCCTCCTGCCAAGCCAGTATACCTCAGGCCCTGGGAGGAGAAGGTGCGGGCCATCCTTCCGCCAGTGAGCGTATATGGACTAGAGGACATCCCAGAGCCTGGTGAGTACACAACAAATGTACACAATAAACTGCCACAAAACACACACATCACTGTCAAGGGGAGAGTCAAACCATGCACTCATAGCAATTACACAGCAACTAGAACAGAATCATCCCAAAATGTGTATGTCAGTCAGATAAACACAACACATGCCATCAAAAAAGTCACATCCAACTGTGCCAACACATGTACAAACACAACCACAACTACAGCTAGGCAGTGGCACAAATAGAACTAACACACACATCCACACATGTAGCCACCACAACAACACCAACACACAGCGAAGACCACTCAAAGGAAGGAATTCTGTGTATGCTGGCCAAGTCAGTGTAGCCAATAGCATCATGGGAGTCGCAGTCACACATATTGCCCCCCACAACTGTCCCATCAACACCACCATGAACCATGCGCACATCACAGGGAGTGGAGAAGGACTCACAAGATGGCTGACACTGGCTACTGCTGTGGGGAGCACAAGGCCCTGCTGCCAACTGTGCACCAACAAACAGCAGGACACCACTGACTGACATCCTGAGAGACAACTTACACTCCCTGCAATGCAAGCACGTTCCATGGTGGGATATCCGGCTGGCTGGGTGGGAAGGGCGACTTGCAGCACTGACCATAGTCACCAGCACCTCCCCTCACACCCCCCCCAACACAAACTCCACAGTACCCACCTGGTAGAATGCAATGCCCTCCATCCTAACACAAGATCCCACAAAGCACCACCACCCTGGGTTATGTTGTGTGAAGCACAGGGACACTCTTGGGACTCTTAGCCAAACAACTGCCAGGACAACACTCCCAGCCATCCTGTCAGCACAGCCAGCCCACCCCACAGGGAAGCAGAGTCAAAGGAAGGAAGCATGGGCATGCTGGGAAGGGGGTGGAGGCAATAGCATGATGGGAGTGGTAGTCACAGACATTGCTCAGCCTCACAACTGGCCCATCAACACCACCCTGAACCATGCTCACATCACAGGGAGTGGAGAAGGACTCACAAGATGGCTGACACTGGCTACTGCTGTGGGGAGCACAAGGCCCTGCTGCCAACTGTGCACCAACAAACAGCAGGACACCACTGACTGACATCCTGAGAGACAACTTACACTCCCTGCAATGCAAGCACGTTCCATGGTGGGATATCCGGCTGGCTGGGTGGGAAGGGGGACTTGCAGCACTGACCATAGTCACCAGCACCTCCCCTCACACCCCCCCCCAACACAAACTCCACAGTACCCACCTGGTAGAATGCAATGCCCTCCATCCTAACACAAGATCCCACAAAGCACCACCACCCTGGGTTATGTTGTGTGAAGCACAGGGACACTCTTGGGACTCTTAGCCAAACAACTGCCAGGACAACACTCCCAGCCATCCTGTCAGCACAGCCAGCCCACCCCACAGGGAAGCAGAGTCAAAGGAAGGAAGCATGGGCATGCTGGGAAGGGGGTGGAGGCAATAGCATGATGGGAGTCGTAGTCACAGACATTGCTCAGCCTCACAACTGGCCCATCAACACCACCCTGAACCATGCTCACATCACAGGGAGTGGAGAAGGACTCACAAGATGGCTGACACTGGCTACTGCTGCGGGGAGCACAAGGCCCTGCTGGCAACTGTGCACCAACAAACAGCAGGACACCACTGACTGACATCCTGAGAGACAACTTACACTCCCTGCAATGCAAGCACGTTCCATGGTGGGATATCCGGCTGGCTGGGTGGGAAGGGGGACTTGCAGCACTGACCATAGTCACCAGCACCTCCCCTCACACCCCCCCAACACAAACTCCACAGTACCCACCTGGTAGAATGCAATGCCCTCCATCCTAACACAAGATCCCACAAAGCACCACCACCCTGGGTTATGTTGTGTGAAGCACAGGGACACTCTTGGGACTCTTAGCCAAACAACTGCCAGGACAACACTCCCAGCCATCCTGTCAGCACAGCCAGCCCACCCCACAGGGAAGCAGAGTCAAAAGGAAGGAAGCATGGGCATGCTGGGAAGGGGGTGGAAGCAATAGCATGATGGGAGTGGTAGTCACAGACATTGCTCAGCCTCACAACTGTCCCATCAACACCACCCTGAACCATGCTCACATCACAGGGAGTGGAGAAGGACTCACAAGATGGCTGACACTGGCTACTGCTGTGGGGAGCACAAGGCCCTGCTGCCAACTGTGCACCAACAAACAGCAGGACACCTCTGACTGACATCCTGAGAGACAACTTACACTCCCTGCAATGCAAGCACGTTCCATGGTGGGATAACTGACTGGGTGGGTGGGTGGGTGGGAAGGAGGTCTGGCTGTCAACCAAACACAATCAATGCAGACCATGTTCACACCCCAGAGAATACATAGAAATGCCCAAATAATGCAGGACAATGTGCCACACCAATATCAACCCCTGACTGTGACGACTTAGGACAATACAATGTACAGGCCCGCACCCCGAGGCACAGTCACAACTGTCAGGTGTGTCAACCACTGATGCCTGCAGAAACATGACATACATTGTTTGTGTCTCCCAAAAACAGGTGATGATAGGGACACAGCAGCAGACGCTGAGGAGTCCCAGTCCCAGGCTCAAGAGGATGCCGAGCTCACTGGCGTCGTACAGCCTCTGTCCTCCTCGGACGATGAAGAACAACCTGGCACATCCGGTGCAAGTCAACATGCTGCACCAGCAGGACCACCAGCTGCAGCACCAGCAGGTCCACCAGCTGCACCCCCTGCACCCACCCCTCCAACGACTGTCACCACGAATACCATCCCTGCCGACATGGACAGAATAAGGAACAACACCAGCGCAGTGACCCTGGACCAACCTGGGGCCATGGACACCACCACCACCACCAACCCCGAGGTGGACCAGGGTTATCTGTGCGTGCAACTGCACACACTGCACATGTCAGCAGGGGTGGTGGGAGGGGTGGGAGACAGAGGTCGCTGCTTGCAGACGTTGCTGGTGTGCATGAAGACCCACAACTGGTACGCATAGCTGATGCGTACCAGTCCAGCACCGGAGAGCTCAGCCAGGTAGTGGGGCTCCTCAGAGACATCAAACAGCAGCAGGCTGCCCATCATGCCCGCTTGGACTCCCACATGTCCCATGTGGAGTCACACATGTCACGTGTGGACTCCCACATGTCACGTGTGGACTCCCACATGACCCGCGTGGAGTCCAAGTGGGATGTACTACATGAGATGACGGCGGTGCACAGGGACATTTTACAATGCCTCCGCCAGATGAACAGCAACCAGTCCACACCTCCCTGTGTGCCAACAACATCTGGTACCGAACAAACTGCAACTGCCACAGGGAGGGAGGAGGACTCTGGCGGAGAGTCCCCTGCACCGCAGCAGCCTGCACTTGAGGGCCCCCCCCAAGAAGAGGGGTCGTCCGAGGAGGGGAAAGTGAGAGGCTGATGGCCAAGCGCAACTCCCAGGAAGCCTGAACCTGTTCTGGATTTTCGCCTTTGTGCACAGACTGTTCACCCTGTTGATGGCAACACTACTCCCACACATTGCATGGGGAGTACAAGTTGGAACAATGTGTCAGACAACTGTGGCCCCGATACTGGGGATCCTGTCTACCTGGACTTTCTATTCATCTAGGAACTTGGGATTGCAAGATTCATGTACAGCACAATCCATCCTATGCACTATTATCACAGATGTATCACAATAAACACAATAATACACCATACTTGCCTCTGTCGTGATTCCAACGTGGGTGCTGTTATGGGGATGATGAACAACAAAATTACACTGTGTATGCGAACTGCAACAGCAAGGACAACACAGGCATGTGAGTACAGGCAACGTGACACATATGAGGGAGACACACCACCAGGGCTACACAACACATACACACCTAGGCCATCTGACTCATTGCCTACACTGATGTTGCCAGGGAAGACGGTGCAATGCACAGACACCACACCCATTCCCAGTTGTAGTCAAGTAGCCCACAGGTGCAGTAAGCAAATGGCAGTCAAATGTGTGACCACAGACAACGCACATCACTAAGTGAAGCACAGGTTTATTACACAGTAGCAACATGCCGTAACCACTACAGATGCAAGGTAACCCCACCTGGTAGCGGGCACACAGTCAACAACTGTAGACAGAAGGAAGTCCATGGGTGTGGCGCACATCACCTGTAGGGACACAACAGCTACCAGCCTGGATGTGCAATCACGTTGTCGGTGGACACAGTTGACCAAACGAATCTGAAAGTACCCTGTGAAGGACAGAAATGACACACAGTCAAAAGCAATGGAGTACAGGACAGAACAGCAAAACTCATGCACAATACATGTTACAAGATACCCACCCAGAACCAAGTTAGCATGTCAACACTGTTGGGGAGTACAGCCCACCTGTAAGCACACATCGCAACACACATCCAGTCAAGTAGCCCATGGACACACTCCAACAGCACCAGAGCACCACCCACACATCATGCCAACTCACATCATTGACATGACACCTCAGGATACTCACATTCAGCTGACGAAGTTGGTGATGAGCTGTGTGCGGACATCACCATCACCATCATCATCATCATCGTCACTGGCATCGTGTTCCAGGCCAGGATCCTCCACAGGTGGCGGATGTTGGTCATCGTCATCCTGGATGAGAGGCAACTCCTTCCGCACTGCCAGGTTGTGGAGCATGCAGCAGACGATGATAATCTTGCACACTTTCGCAGGGGCATATGGGAGGGACCCTCCGGTCTTGTCCAGGCAGCGGAAGCGGCTCTTCAGGAGACCAAAGGTCCGCTCAATCACTCTCCTGGTCCGACCATGTGCCTCATTGTAGCGCATCTGGGCAGGTGTCACAGGGTTCCTGAGGGGTGTCAGCAACCACGGCATGTTGGGGTATCCCGAGTCACCTACGGACAGACAAGTGCACATCAGCTGACTTGGAAAAGTGGGCGGAATACTACAGATCAGATCACACACAATGGCACAAAGTCAGTACACACCGACAAGCCAGGCACGCTGGTTCTGCATCTGTGCCATCAACCTGGGGATGCGACTACTCCTCATCACAAAGGCATCGTGTGCTGAACCAGGGAAACGGGCACACACGTGTGTGATGGTCATGTCTGCAAGACACACCACCAGTGCATTGACCGAGTGGTAGTGCTTGCGGTTCCTGTAGGCCTGCTCCTGGGCCTGTGGTGGTACCAAAGCCACATGTGTCCCATCAATGGAGCCAATGACATGCGGCATCCTCCCCAGGGCATAAAAGTCACTCTTCACGTCAGTGAGTCGTCGCAGTCTAGGGAAATAGATGTACCGGTTCAGGAAGAGCAACATTGCCGCCAAAACATCGCGGAGCACACGGCTGAACATGGTCTGTGACATCCCACCAGCAGACGCCACAGTATGTTGGAAGGTACCGGTGGCAAAGAAGTGTAGGGCTGCCATCACCTTCACCTTGGGGGTCAGCGCTGTAGGATACGGCCGGCCAGGCTGCAAATGTGGGGACAACTGCACTGCCAAATCCTCAATCAGCTGCCTGGTGAAGCGGTACCGTCGGATGCTGTCCCGTTCCACCATCGTTGCCAGGTCTGGGAATGGCCGATGGACAGCAGGAGCCCTGCAGTGCAGAGGAGAAGTAAGCAAGATCGTCAGTCACCCCACATATGCGGCATTGAACACACTCAAGATCCCAACATACATCATCATGAGGCACAACTACATGAAGTGTGCAGTACCGGAACGACATGTATGGTACATACATGGCCAACATCTGTCAACACGGTCCTACAGGTGGCATCAATTTGTCCCAGGTTGGCCCATTGGATATCATGATGCTGTGTCACAGTCACCCCCCAGTGACATGTGAGGACAGATGTGCCCCAGGCACCACAGCTCAACGACAGGCACATTCCCAGGGACCCTGTAATGCCACATGGACACTGGCATCACCTGGAGTATCATGTGTACACCACAACAAAACAAACATGACCCCCACAGGTAGTGGCCACACTTGCCATGGCAGGAGAGCCATGGACGTCTGTGACACACACGCACAACATCAGAGTCCATGCACACACAACGTGGATGTGGAGACTGTCTCCCATTGTGCACATGAAATCAGAGACATTGTAAACACTACATGCACAAAGACTGTGGAGGGCCATCACTATTGTGCCACTGGGACACCCTGGCTCAAACATACCGTCCCACATGGGACTCACGGGGTATGTGACATGACATACACAAACACCACTGTGAAATGTGACCATGGCACATGCACAGATATGAACAGTTGCACATCACAGTGGTCACGTACACGTAACACCCAGGATCCTGTCCCCATTAACACGTGCACAGCCTGGGGGTGGCTGCCCACAGGTGACACCCACAGGACAAAATGTACACCAACATACACACAATAGGAAATGCAGCCTTACATGCCTCATGATAAGGTTTGGACAGGCTGTCGTGATGTAGGTGTGCCCCTCACTCCCTGGGAGCTATCTGTGGCTGGCATATGTCCATCTGAGACAGGCATGCTGACATATGCCAGTCACATGTACAGTGATGCGTTGAACAGCAATGGGCCGATCGGTGCCTCCGGCCGGCCCATTGCTTCCAATGTGTGCGGGTACGCGTTGTACCCCTGTGCGCGTTGTACCTCAATGGACCGATCGGTGCGCACCCATTGACAATGGGCTTGCCTGGCAACGGACGCGTTTTCGAATATTCGAACGAGTCGGTTGCTGGAAAATCAGTTGGTCACCCACAACAATGTTGCAAAATCATGTATGTCATGAAGTTGAAATTTTGAAGGATGCTGTGGGCGTGTTTTGGTGCTGCTATTCCATGGATTGGCCAGATTCAGAAGATGCAAACGACTTGGACCTATCACTTTGGACACAAGGGACAGTATCTGCCTCTCCAGCACATATATATTGCTGCATGTTCCCCTGAGAGCCCACTTGCCTGCACTACATGCTCCAGGACGACATCTGCCACTGCACTGCTGCTGTCTCTGCCCCTCTGGACCCTGCAATGGCACGTACTGTGGAGAGAGCCCCAGCCTTCAGCCTTGAAGAGAACCAGGCCCTGCTGGACAGCCTACTTCCACAGTACAGCAAGCTGTATGGGACACCAGGGGAGCAGGTGAGTGTTCTGTGCACTGCCTTTCTGAATGTGCATTTTGTCTGACTAGCAAGGCTGAGAGTCAGCACACCACTGGCTAGCAGGCTCACTGAGTAGTTGTCACCCCCATAGTGTGTAGTGACTTGCACTGGACAGGTATGGTGCAGTGACAGTGCTTCTGAACAGGGTTTTACTCCCCATGCTATGATACCATGTAGTGACTTCTGGAAAACTGTCCATGGGCAGCCGTGCACTGCCTGGGTACACCATGTGCCCCTGTGATTGCGACATGTATATGCAACTGTGTCATGCACGGATATGTTGCATGTGTAGTAATGGCCTTATCACTTTGTCATCCTGACAGGCTTCTGCCCATCGGAAGCATGAGATCTGGAAGGACATCGTCCGGGCTGTCCGGTCCGTGGGGGTCTACAAGCGCCGGATCCGCAACTGCCAAAAGAGGTGGCAGGACCTTCGGGGCTGGACCCGGAGGATTGCACGGGTCCAGCTGAAGCTGTCGCCTCCTCGCAGGAGGGGCGGAACACGGACCCTGACCCCCACATGCTCAGGATCCTGGCGGTGGTCTTTCCAGACCTGGATGGGCAGCTGAAGGCCAGAGAGCAGCAAGGAGGGGGTGAGTCAAAGACTGCACTGTGTACTCTGTCTAACATGTTATGTGCCCTCCTCGGGCCAGGTTGAACTGCCACAGTACAGCAGTCATGTTGTCCAGGAGCCATGTCCCTCTATTGTGCACTGCCCACTCCTCATCTGATACCCAGGTGTGGCCCTTACATGCAGGGAATTCTGTCACTTAGGACTGTGTCCTTGCAGTTTGCTTGACTCAAGGTGGGAGACAGCATCTGTTTCCCTGACTCTGTGGTGGGCATCATGGGTGGGTCCATTGCTTACACAATGCCTGTATTCTGACATGTATTCAGCGTGTTACTTTGATCTGTGGTCCAATTGCTGAGCTGATCCACCACATGTGGCTGGGGTACCTGGCACACACCCATGCTGCGGGTGGGAACAATGTTTGGGCCCCAGGAGTATGTATATGACGTGTGTCACACATACTTAGCCAGCTGCCTACAGTCCAGGGCTCATCCCTCATTCATGTGGGGCTGGACAGTCATGCCTACTCCAGGCCATACAATACACTCTGTACTCCCACTCCCGTGTATCAGAGGACACATTGTGCACAGTGATTTGACCCCTCAGGTGTCTGCCTCTGTGTCAGTGTGCTGTGGATTAGTCGCCAGGACTGCTGTGGAGTTTCTTGGTAGGGGCTCAGCATGCCACTGGAGATGTGACCATAGGAGACGATACTTGTGTGACACATAGGTGTCTGATCAGCTGCCCATGCAGACTGGGGCATGTAAATGTGAAGTTCAGGCAGCTGTTCCCCATGCACAGCAGAGTGTGAGGGGCTCAGGTTCAGAGGGTAGTGTCACAGGTCTCCCATATGTCCAATAGGTATGACCTGGACAGATGAGGGTTAAGATGATGTGTTGTGGGGGGATGTACATGTGCACTTGTGCAGCTCCAGGACTTGCATTCCCCATGACCTACTATTGTGACACAGTGCAGAGTGTTGTTGTCTGGCTGCAAAGTCATACATCACTGAGACAGTGATGTATGACTTTGCAGTCATGCCTCCGCCATGGCATGTGTCTACTGATTGGTGATCCTGCAGGGGAGTGACATGTGCTACATGCACACCATAGTGGCGCTGGCTATCAGGACATGGGTGCATCATGGTGTCTGTCGCTGGTATGCATCACATGCATTTCCTATTTGACTCTGGGCATCCCTTACATCCGTAAACCTGTACTGACTCAGTGGCAAGAGCTGTGATGTGTCCACACCGTGTCCTCTGCACTGTCCAACTACTGTGTACTTGGTGCATGTGTCAACACTGGGGTGTTGCAATCCAACAGACACCAGACAGATGGGTGCAAGGCCATGTGGGATGTGAGTGCCATGCTTGGCATCAGACTGACAATTGACTTCTCCTGTTCAATTAGGGCACTTTTAGCAATGTACAACTAATGATGCCAGGGCTTGCTCTGTAATGTGTTGTGCTCACAGTGGTGTGTGCGTTTGGTGCAGGTGACTGATGTCTGTCTGTTTCCCCATTGTTTGCAGATACATCCACGGCCACGGAAGGGGACAGCTCCACGGACCAGGAGGAGCCGGAGAGCCAGACTGGGTCAGCAGCCGAGGAGTGGTCGGAGGGACCCAGTGGCACGGAGGGCGAGGGGAGCCACACCGAGGAGTCCTCAGCAGCATCCACCTCAGCTGAGGACCAGAGCAACTCGGAGGATGACTCCCTTGTGGAGGCGGGTGTCAGCAGCCACCACACCCCAGCTAGTGTTGCTGTCCCCGCCACCACCAGCACCACCACCGCCCTCCCATCGGCTCCCATTCCCCAGGTCCGTGGAGGCTCCCATGTCCGGGAGCGTGTCTCCTTTGGGCCAGGCACCGCACCCCCTGCCCCTGTGTCCCCTGCTGCCCTGAGTGAGGAGTCTGTGTACCTCCTTCGCCAGCTCCATGTAGGGCAGACAGCCATGCTGAGTGTCCTCCATGCGCACACCGCGCTGTTGACTCAGCTGGTGTCGTTCATGGAGGGCATCTCATCGGGCATGTCTGACCTACAGAGGGGCAATAGGTCCATGGACTCCTCCCTGACGGCAGCAGTGTCCCTCCTCAAACGGTCCCTCACCCCTCCTGCCTCTGCTCCATCCACACTCCCCAGCACCTTACCCATCCCAGGCACACACACACTGGCACAGGCACACACCAGCACACACACATCCAGCACACTGACACACACGCCAATGACAAAACGCACACGCACGCACATTCAGGGGACTGAAGCCAGACTCACAGGGGATGGGGCCCTGGAACACACACACGCATCCACATGCACTGCGCAGTCCTCAGTTCCCTCTCCCTCCAAAGCACCCTCCCTTGCCTCACCTGCAACCCCAAAGTCACAGCAGCTCTTCCTCTGTGACCTCGGCCTCTTCCCCACCGATGAAGCTGCTCCAGCATCCCGGGGGAAGAGGAAGCCCACCCACACGGAGCAGAGTGCCCCTCGCCCCCGGACACCCTCCCCCAGGCGCAGACGGACTGAGGCCCCCACCCGCAAGTCCCCCGGAGTGCTAAGAGCAAGACCCCGCCACCACCCTGCAGCTCAGGCACAAGGTCTCCGTCCTCCATCCCTCAGGCCCCCACTGCACAGGTGCCCCCACCACACCCTGCCCCAGGTTCCCCCACCCACAGATATACCATCCCCAAGATGCTCCGGCCTTCTCCCCTGCCACTTGCTCTCCCAGCACCACACCCCCCGCTGCGCTTGTCTGTGCCACTGATGTGGTGAGGGTGTCCCCCCTCTGTCCAACCCACCTTGCCTGTTCCCCATTCTCCTCCCCTGGAGGTAGGCACTGCAGTGGAGTCCACTACCGCCCTGTCTGACTTGGGCACTGCAGTGGCGGACCTGTCCACCCCATCTGCAGGGTCCACTGCAGTTGTGCCGGCACCCACGACATCTGTGTCATGCCCCCAGTTGTGCCGGCACACACCATGTCAGACACCTCCACTGCAGTTGTCAGTGGCTCTCCTGCACCCACCACCCCTTCCCTGACTCCCCCTGGTGAGCCCTGATCCTGTCCCTGCGGTGCCTGGCCTGCCCCCCGGTTGCCCCTCCTAGTGGATTGTCCCTGGTATTGTGCAGGCATGCGTAGGGTGACATCTGCCAGTGTCACCCTGTTTGAACTTTGACAATGGACTGGCCATTGGCCTTTGCTCTTTTTCAGGACTTCGTTTGGCCTCAACACATATGCTGAATAAAGCAACTTTCTTTTCTCTAGTGCTCATGCTTCAGATGTACATGTTGTTGGTGCAGCTAACCATGCCCTTGCTGCAGTGATGGTGATATCTGGTCTCATGATTATGAAGTGTTACTGTGCAGGAACCCATGTGGTCCAGGGGGAATGTGTCCTATCCTGTGGTGTATCCATGTCATCAATAGCAGCATCTGAGGGTGTCATGTGTTCAGTATTTGGCAATGGGTTTCCTACTTACATTGGCAATTTCATATCTGTGGCTTCCACCCCTGCACATCTGTTGTGCCTGCCATCGTTGCATTTGTCTACTTCCCTGACCGTGTTGCCATCTCCAGTGGACATGCAGGTTTGGGCATCAATGGGGAGGGACTCATCCGTGTAGTCAGTGCAACATTGCTATACAAGTGTGTTGGATCTGTGCTGATGATTCCGTTGGCACATCCATGACCAGGCTGATGTGATGGGAGCCCTCATTTGGTGCTAATTGTTGATTGTGTGACCAAGTGCTCAGCTGACATGATGGGGCCCTACTGAGGCAACATATGGCACAGCTTTCCTCACACAGGAGTGGAGTCCCCTCATGGCAGTGTGTACACGTGTGACATTGCCTGCGCCCAAGGTGTGTGTTGTATGTGCATGTCTGTGTGTTCACTTCCATTCATCTGCGCATGCTGTGATCCCTAGTGTTGTACCTGTTTGTGATGCTTGCTGACTTGAGCTATGTTCCCCCAAAGTCTTCTCCCTGTGTTCTCTGTGATGTGGGTGCATGGCACATTACTGGTCATCAGGGTGTCACCCATAGGTGTGTTTGCTGTCAGGGCAGAGTTTGTGTGCTGACGCAGATGGGTCACAGATCAGGTTTCCCTTTGGCACTTGTTGTTTGCCCCTGTCATGTGATTTCCAGTTTGTGTTATCTTTCAGTGATTGTGACACGTTGTGTGTGTGACTGCTGGCACTCCTTAGGGTCCGGGCTGCAATGTTGGTTGTTGTCTATGTGTGTTCTTTGTGGGTGACCTTGGCTTCTTCATTGGTGTGTGACTGTGGCTGGGATCCCATTGGTCGGTGTGGTATTGCCGTCATGTCCATGTACAGAGTAGTGTGCAGTGTGTCAGACATTCAGGAGTCTTGTTGAGTGTCCATGTGTGATGTGTTTCTACACCTTGGTTCCCACCCACCACCCTGGAATAGTAATGGGTGCATGTGCAATGTCACCAGTGCATGTGTACTTCACTGCTGCACATTGTTGGAGGTCGAGGGGTGTGGTGTTGAGTGTGTGCAGATGAGAGTTGTTGCCCGGCTAGTCCCCTGCCTCCATGTTGGCCTTGGCTTACTGGCCATGCTGATTGATTTGTGCTTGTGTAGGTGTGATGGTAGTTAGTTGCTCAGGACACCTGACTGTGGTTCACAGTGTGAACGACATTTAGCTTTGTCATCACAGTGGTATTTTTCTTCAGCCCAGGGTCACCACATTGTGGGGGCCCTGGGGGTGGTGCTGTGGTGTGTCTGTGACTTGCTGTGTCAGTTGTTGTTCCTACGTGCCTGTGTGACATGTGTGTTTTGTGCTCCCTCTCACCTGTCAATGCCTGCTTGCCCACATAGGGGATTTGGATCCATGAGTTAGCTTAGTGTGGCAGTGTATGCACATCTGTATGATTGGTATTCAGCTCTCCTCATGTGTTGTGTTGTTGCCTGGGGACAATGGCACCCCCACCCCTCACCTGCTGTGTATGATGGCAGTGTTGGTCTGCCTGTTTGTGTTTGTGCATCTGCACCACTGCATTGGCATATCTTGGGTGTGCCATTGGCTGTATGTTGTTTGGTGTGTTTCCCCTGCTGTCCCTGGGACTCCTAGGTCATCGGTCAGCACAGTGATCATGGTTTGTGTGTCCCATTGCTGCCATGGTATGGTATCTGTTCACCTCACATCTGCTGTCTCCACAGGGTATCTGCATTTGTGTGCCCATTGGTGCAAATATGTGGTTCTGCATTCTGATGGTCACTTCTGTCATTGTGTCATTGATGACTGTTGACGGTCTCAGCCCCCATGGGTGTTGTTTGTCTGCACATGGCCAAAGGAATGTTTCATTTGCACTGCAGTATTTGGCTCCCCCAATTTATGTTGCAATGGGACACATACACTACTTTGCCACAGATGAGTTTTTGGTTCTGTGACCAGGAATGATCCATGCAGTTTGGCAGTTGCAGCTCTTTCTTTGTTAACAATTACCTTTTGGTCACTGTGATGATAAGGGTGTAGACCCCATTGCCACAATGGTCAAAATGTGCTTCAGCTATGGACCCCACACTTACCTTTTGGTCACTGTGATGATGGGGGTTTAGACCCCATTGCCACAATGGTCAAAATGTGCTTCAGCTATGGACCCCACACTTACCTTTTGGTCACTGTGATGATGGGGGTTTAGACCCCATTGCCACAATGGTCAAAATGTGCTTCAGCTATGGACCCCACACTTGCCTTTTGGTCACTGTGATGATGGGGGTTTAGACCCCATTGCCACAATGGTCAAAATGTGCTTCAGCTATGGACCCCACACTTGCCTTTTGGTCACTGTGATGATGGGGGTTTAGGCCCCATTGCCACAATGGTCATGGGCTGCTTGCATTGTGGGTGCCACACACATATATGTGTGGCACATGTGCTAGGGGGTCACATTGTATGTTCAATGTCATGTTCGGTGTTGTAGGCATTTGACACAGCCTGCTCACACGCTTGTCATGGTGGTGGGGGGATGTCTTAATCTTGCATTCCCTAGGTTGTGGTGTGCTTGTTGTGTCATGCATTGTCCATCCTATGAGTGGGGGTGGTAGTAGTGGTAGGCATCCTGCCCCCCTGGCTAAGGGTGGTAGTAGTGGTAGGCATCCAGCCCCCCTGGCTAAGGGTGGTAGTAGTGGTAGGCATCCAGCCCCCCTGGCTAAGGGTGGTAGTAGTGGTGGGCATCCTGCCCCCCCTGGGTGAGGGTGGTAGTAGTGGTGGGCATCCAGCCCCCTGGCTAAGGGTGGTAGTAGTGGTGGGCATCCTGCCCCCCTGGGTGAGGGTGGTAGTAGTGGTGGGCATCCTGCCCCCCTGGGTGAGGGTGGTAGTAGTGGTAGGCATCCTGCCCCCTGGCTAAGGGTGGTAGTAGTGGTAGGCATCCAGCCCCCTGGCTAAGGGTGGTAGTAGTGGTAGGCATCCAGCCCCCCTGGCTAAGGGTGGTAGTAGTGGTAGGCATCCAGCCCCCCTGGCTAAGGGTGGTAGTAGTGGTAGGCATCCTGCCCCCCTGGCTAAGGGTGGTAGTAGTGGTGGGCATCCTGCCCCCCCTGGGTGAGGGTGGTAGTAGTGGTGGGCATCCTGCCCCCCTGGGTGAGGGTGGTAGTAGTGGTGGGCATCCTGCCCCCCCTGGGTGAGGGTGGTAGTAGTGGTGGGCATCCTGCCCCCCTGGCTAAGGGTGGTAGTAGTGGTGGGCATCCTGCCCCCCCTGGGTGAGGGTGGTAGTAGTGGTGGGCATCCAGCCCCCTGGCTAAGGGTGGTAGTAGTGGTAGGCATCCTGCCCCCTGGCTAAGGGTGGTAGTAGTGGTGGGCATCCTGCCCCCCTGGGTGAGGGTGGTAGTAGTGGTGGGCATCCTGCCCCCTGGCTAAGGGTGGTAGTAGTGGTGGGCATCCTGCCCCCCTGGGTGAGGGTGGTAGTAGTGGTGGGCATCCTGCCCCCCTGGCTAAGGGTGGTAGTAGTGGTAGGCATCCTGCCCCCCTGGCTAAGGGTGGTAGTAGTGGTGGGCATCCTGCCCCCCCTGGGTGAGGGTGGTAGTAGTGGTGGGCATCCTGCCCCCCTGGCTAAGGGTGGTAGTAGTGGTGGGCATCCTGCCCCCCCTGGGTGAGGGTGGTAGTAGTGGTGGGCATCCTGCCCCCCCTGGGTGAGGGTGGTAGTAGTGGTGGGCATCCTGCCCCCCTGGCTAAGGGTGGTAGTGGTGGTGGGCATTTGGCACCCCCATGGCTAAGGGTGGTAGTAGTGGTAGGCATCCAGCCCCCCCTGGGTAGGGGTGGTAGTGGTGGTGCGCATCCAGGCCCCTGTGTGCATATGTGGCATTGGTGATGGGCATCCCGCCCCTATGGTGCTGCTGTTGCAAGTATATTCAGATTCCCCGTGTATGTGTGTGATGTGTCGTGTACGTGTTGTATGTGTTTTGTGGTTGGTGTCTGACTTACCTTCTGCGCCGTACGCGTCCGTGCCTGTTCCGGTAGTAGATGTAGAATATTGGTATGATCGGGACGAAGGGATTCATGGTTGGTTCGTGTCGTTCGTCCTTCTCGTTGCTTCGCGTCGTCCTCGTCGCTTGGCTTCGTCCTCGTCGCTTCGCTTCGTCCTCGTCGCTTCGCGTCGTCCTCGTCTGTGCTGTGTTCGTCTCGTAGCCGTGGATCGTGTTGTGGCGCGATTCGGAGCTTATGTGCGCCTCTCCCGGATGCTTTGACGTGCCGTGCGTAGCGACGGGTTCGGCGCGTACGGGAAGCGCATCGTGCTTGTCCGGCCGGACGGGGCTGCATTTTCCCTTCCGTGCGACTCGATTCGGCGTTTCCGGATTCGCCTCGGTCGGAGAACAGGACCTGGTTTGGGTGAGTACGGCTCGGCCGGGAATTTTTGCTGTTGTGCGCATCGTACTTGCTCGTTCGGTGTGCTGTACGGATCGGTCGGGAAACTGGCTTTCGCATGGCTTTTTCCCGACCGAATAGTATTGGGTGCGCCTCCGACCGAGATCGGAATCGGCCCCC